>ML428360.1:2648-29529 GCA_005239525.1 Nicotiana knightiana
CTCAGGCGACAACATAACCTGTTGACCTTTACAGACACCAGCATAACCTGATGATCTCTTTTCTTGAAAACGGCAAAACCCGTTGATCCTCCCCCCAGACACCGGCATAACCTGGTGATCTTTTTCTTGACGACGTCATAAATTGTCGATCTTGTCCAACATAGGGTCTCCAACCCCTAGTTGATTTTACCTTTAGGCATAAGGTANAGCCCAAATCCCTTCTCTATACACAATACACTCCAAGCCCAAACCCCTTAACCCGGCTTGTCCCCCGTAACAACCAAATGACACCGTTTCGCCCCATCAAACCCCAGTCGTTGGATCATTTCGATCCAACGGTTCCGAACCCCATACCGCTAAACTATATATATGTCCAAACCACACCCCACCCCCTCATTTCACCAAAGCCTCACACCACACCACACCCTGTCCGTCTCTCTCTCATCTCTCTTAAACCACAAACCCTAGTCGCCACCCTCCGACCACCGGAAATCGCCTCCGGCGGCGGAGCTTCTCTAAAGACCACCAAAACTTCACCAGGTGATCCCTACGGTCTCCTCAATCCCGTCCCTACATTTATTTTCACAAAAGATCGCCCAGTTAAGAGTAATTTCAGATCTGAAATTTACGGAAAGCCTAAATCGTGCTAATGGAAACTCTAAGCGGCTCTGTGACTCAAACTCACATGATTCGATGGCTCTTGACAAGAGCCGTCGATTCATGTGAGTGAGGGTCACTTATGGAGGTTGCCGTAATCCGGCCTAACTCCTGCTAGTTGCCGTAGTTCGTCCAAACCCCTCAAACGGGTATCCCCACTTCCTTTCTACATATTTCTTGATTTGTTAGCATAAATAGGCCCTAGTTATTCACTGTCTTCCTTTGATTTCTTTTTCTTCTTCTTTGATCTGTTCATGTTTTTCATTGTTTAGTTTAAAGTACCAAATGCATTTAGTTTAGGTTTTTTTTTATCACCATTTTTTGTATGATTTAACTGTTCAAGTCTAATAATATTTATGACCAAGATTAGCACTAAGTTTTTATATCCTTTCTCTGCTAATTTTTGGACATTTCTATCTTGTTAAATTCTGTCAATAAACGAGCATGAACAACTGATCGATTAAATCCCTGAATTCATAGTTTAAAATGTTTTGTTAGTAAAACAGCCCCTATTAGTTGTTTTGTTCATGTTTTGTTGTTTTGTTCATGTTTTGTTTGAGGTCATCGTTTGTTTTAGCTTTGATTTTTGCTGCCTCTGTTATTAGTCTCAATTAGATGTTAACCTCCAGTTAATCATGGGTTAAATGGCGACTCTTAGTTTAGATTGTCTTATTCAAGTAACTTAAACAAACTAATTCCCCCTAGGCTCAAGTGAAAACTTAAACACTTTAATACAAGAACACTGACTAAGTCTAAACAAATCAACCAAAATCCTAAAAAATCAGTTGATAATTAAAAAACTAATAAACCAATTAGGCTAAAAACTCAGTTCTAAAAGAGTGTTTGGTCATGATTTAACCTAGACTTATCAAGACTAAGTTAGTTAACAATAATTTCCCATAATCACTTGTTTAATAGATTAACCTAGTCTAATAGTCTCTTAAACAACTAACTAAGTCCAAAGATCTTCCTAAGGTAATTCATTTAAGACTAATTAACTCAAACAAACCATTTAACCTAGGCCTGATCATTAGTTAAGTTTCTGATTTTAGGTAAGTGAGTTGACTTAATTAAACTAAATAAGTTAACTTAATTTACGAAGTCAAAACTAATTGGTTTACTTTAATTAATTGATTTAAACATAAGTAAGTAGTATGAAACTAACTCTAGGCATTTAATCAATTAACCTTTCATTAATTAACTCAACCTTAGTTAAGAACAACTAGTTGTCACCTAAAGGGCATAACTAGTGTCAGTTAACCATAGTTAAATAGTAACCCAAGTAAGTAACCCTGGTTACCTAATAGTAAATATAGGGGCTTCAAAGGGGTACATGAGGAATCATATATTAAGGAAGTCAGATTTTAAGGGTAGGAGAGTCTTTTAATGGGTAAGATAGTTCTAGAATAGGGGCAGCTGTCCCAAAGGATAAGGGTGACAGCTGCCCTATGTACTATTTCAGCTTCAGAAATGGGAATATACCATAGGATACCTCATTCCCAAATAGTATATAAATAAGACCCCCTTCCCTTTAGAAAGGAGGATTTTTTTGTTTTGGATTTTTGGACACTCTGAAAATTCACTCTACACCCTAAAACTATTTTTTTTACTGAACACTGGAAAGAAAAATCAAACAGTTCTTTATTCATAAGGTCCAAAACAAATCAGTAGGAGGAAATCTTTTTTTTCTCAAGAACTCTTGGAGTTTTCTTTTCTGTGGGTCTTCTCAGTTGATGCTCTTCTTTGGTTTTGCTTCTGATTCTTCTGAAATTCCTCTGGTTTGGGTTGTTGTTGGGTTTCTGGTTTGTGCTGCTTACATTGCTGCTGAATCTGTCTCTTCTTAGCTTTTACTGTCTACCTGACCTTTATTTGGTCAGGATCTTGGTTATTTTCTCTTCCAAAAGAGGTATGTAACAATGAACTTAAATGAAATTGTTATACTCAGAATCTGTTGTTAGTTTGATGCTAAATGTTTGATTCTTGTTATTTCTTTTTTCTGAGATTATGTCAAGGCTGAATCTTCTTCCCTTTTTTTTTGTCTATGAATTTGAAGTAATATTTAGGTGATAAGATGTTAAGGAATCTTAATATATGTGGTAATATCAAAATCCTTAAGATTATTCTGTTTTGATTTCAAGTTGGTTAAAAAATGCATTGAGTATCATGGGACAACAATCTTATATCAGTCAATTAGTGAAATAATCTGCACTTGGATATTGAACCTGACCTTTTCTATGGTCAGGTTCTCTCTATAAGTGTGCAGAAAACATGCTTTCAATTGGGTCTCTTTGGTCAATAAAGAGATTCGACAAGCAAATCTCTAGATGGTTTAGGATATTGGCATTAGGGTAGATGAATATGACTTCTTAATAGTCAAATTCACCCCTTAGTAGTGCACAAACATTAGTATTGTTGGCTAAAGTTTACCCCTTTTCTTAAAAGGGTATAAAATACGTAATTAAGAAGGATATTAGAGTGAGGAATCTGAACCTTTGAGTGGTCAGATTCATCCTCTTAAATGCCTAAATGAGCAAGCCTCTATATGGTTTGGAATTATGCTGAATTAGCACTAGGGTAGATGAATCTGACTTTCTAATAGTCAAATTCACTCCATTAATAGTGCATAACAGTAGTTCAGTTTTGCTGAAAATTATCCTTCAAAGGATATAAGTGTGTAATGAGATGGAACTTTAGGAAAGTGAATCTGAAGTAACAAAATAGTCGGATTCACTCCTCAAAAATGACCATAGTAGTCAGAGTGTTTGAATAAACGCTTGCTGCAATCTGTTAAAGATGACAATTAAAGGGTCTAAACAAAGTAATATCACTGGGTTTGAATCTAACCTTTTCTATGGTTAGATTCAATCCATTAGAAGGCATGAACATATTTTGTTCTCCTATGGCATCATTAAGGTTGAATCTAACTCCCTTTTGTGACTAGATTCATCTCACAAAATGCCCAAAGGTCTGTAGTTAATACTGTCCAAATACTCAAACTTTGGACTTATAATTAAAATGCAGGTTTAAGTCTTCGAAGGACATGTTTGCTGGCTTGCACAGGAGCAGCAACTAGTTTTGTTTTTCCTTTCTTTATTTTTCCTATTAGTAAATCAGTATTACTATGATTCAGGATTAATGTAATAGTAATAGCATATCTACAGTCTTCTATGTACGTTTCGTTTTTTGTTAGTTATAAATATGGACTGAACTGTATAAATTTATGATCAGTTGTATTTTTCTTAAATCAGAAACGTTACTATAGTAGTTATGGTCCAGACACGCCAAGGTCACCCGAATTGGGCCAGACTCGTAAACCTGGCCCAATTGAGCATGGTAGCGTCTGAATTCCAGGCTATGGGGCCTGGAATGTTAGACCCATTAATTGTGTTAAACAATCTGTAACCAGTCCTTTTCCCTTATGTCGTCAATTAGCATGAGAATGTTTTTGCATTCATGAAATCCGCTGTAAATTCCTCGCTACTGAACACAAAAGGGGTTTTAAATCGATTATCAAAAAGGTAGAACCAGAAATCCGAATCTTTTTTTTACTGTCCGCTCCAAATAAAAGCAACCGTAGTTAATTCAGTTTTTTAAGGCTTTGTTCTGTCACAAAATTTAAAGGTCCATGAGCTGTATATAAAACTCTTGTTTAGTATATAGGAGTATATCAAACGGTAAAGAAATCTTGAACACGTAACCTCATACTCACATCTCAAAATTTGCCTTCTTTCTTACCATATAGATGTGACGTGTGTTAGTATATTTGTTCTTAACTATTTTTTTTTATCATGTCCAAATGACCTAATTAGGATGGCCCAAAAAGAAACCATTAGGGGCTAAAACAGGGCCATAGCCCGAAACACGTCGTCTTTAGTAAACATCATTTAGGCAGTCTTTTCGGAAGAACAAGACCTTTAGCTTGAAACTTGATAACAATCAAATAATATATCAAAGCTACCCTAACCAACACTCGGGAGGGACAACTCATGTCCCCGTCTTCAACTTCGAACTATAATAAAAATCACATGTTATTACGGGTGCATTTCATGTGGCGTAATTATAATGTGTCTAAAAATGACCAGTGCACACCACCGTGACTTGTTTTCAAGATAAGTCCATAAATATTAAAAGCGGCTAAAAAGTAAAAAAAAGGTTAAAAGCACAATAGGCAAAAATATGTAAATAACTAGACAATTTAGGCCAAATAATAATAGTTAAGCGACCGTGCTAGAACCACGGAATTCGGGAGTGCTTAACACCTTCTCCCGGGTTAACAGAATTCCTTACTCGGATTTCTGGTCGCAGACATTTTAAACAGAGTCAAAATTTCCTCGGTTTGGGATTTCAATAAATAAATGGTGTCCCGGAATACCGTAAAAATCCGGGTGGCGACTCTGAAACCAATAAATAAATCCCAAATCCGAATAATGTCACTTAAATTTGAAAAAACTCCCATATCCAACCCTTGTCGGAAAAAGGAGGTGTGGCAACAGTATTACAGTATTTTCACCACCATCTATCTATAATCGGTGGGCAGTGTCACGACCATTTTTTCCCTCTGAAAGACGTTATGACGGTACCTAGTCGCTATGACTAGGTAAGCCTATTAATATTTAAAATAACAAAAGTACAGAAGAATAAAAACCAACTAAGCTTCAAAATTACTATATAAGGTAAGAAATTCACTTGGCATATACAATGAAACCACTTTACCAAATTTATGCAACACTTACCAAAACCCTAGAACCATGAGTCACAAGCTCTATGAAACTATCTATAGTCAGCTATACAAGAGTCTAAGAAGTACATGAGGGAAAACAATTTAAGATAGAGGGGGACTCTAAGGATCTGCGGACGCGTGTAGATATACCTTGAGGTCTCCGGTGGCTGTTGCTTCTGGCTAGTACAGAGACGTACGCGAGGTACATGGATCTGCATACAAAAATGTGTGCAGGAAGGGCGTAAGTACACCACAATGGTACCTAGTTAGTGTCAAGCCTAACCTCGGTCGAGTAGTGACGAGGTCACGTTAGGGCCCCACCGGTATAAATATAATGAATGAAAGAAGTAAGAGATGCATATACTACAGTACATTAATTTTAGAAATCTACAGTAAAATAGAAGTTAAAGAGAGCCCTCAGCTCAGAACAAAGGAATAACCACAGGGGAAAACTCCCGGGATAATGTCCTGTAATCCCAAAGTAAATATGCAGTATATGGGGATCTCCCGGAATACGTCCGTAGTCCCAAAATAAATATGCAGTAAAGAGGGATCTCTCAGAATATGTTCATAGTCCCAAAATAAATATGCAATATAGGGGAATCTTCCGGAATGCGTTCCTTAGTGCTAAAGTAAATATGCAGCTCAACCAATAAATAAAACAGTTACAACAATGAAACCTACATTTTAGGATATGTACATTTCAAGGGAAAACATGAGTTTCACTAAACATGCTGCACAGAATAAAAATAAGCAGTCAAAACACGTAGGCATGCTTCCCTAATCTAAACAAGGTATTTGCATATACTAGTGTAGTTTAAATAAGGCAAAAACATGTTATGATTTAGTGGAAAACAGAGTTATATGAAAATACTCCGTGTATGTAATCGTCACCTCACGTGCATGGTGCTCACATATAAACCCTAAGGGGAAGTTCCCCCACAAAAGGTTAGGCAAGCCACTTACCTCGAACCAAGCTCAATCAATCCGAAACCACGCTCCCACCACGAGTATCCAACTCCGAATGACCCAAATATAATCAAATCAATTGCATAACGTAAATATAAGTACAAGTAACTACGTTAGCTAATGAATTCAAAGGTAAGGCATGAGAATAGGAAAAATGCCCAAAAAGCCTCTCCGGGCCCACGACTCGGAATCGGGTAAAATCTACAAATTTAGAACACCCATTCACTCACGAGATCACTCGTACAAAAATCACCCATGTCACGACCCAAAATCCATAAGGTCGTGATGGCGCTGGACATCATTGTCAAGCAAGCCAATCATTTATTAATTTAAATAACTCCCGATTTTAACAATTATGAAAAACATTTCCTTTAACTTTATTACATATTAACCAAATAAAAATCTGTTAAGTAAAATAATAGTTTAAATATTATACTTTAACAAATATATCCCAACACATCCCAGAACCCGATGTCACAAGTACATGAGCAATTTCTAAGAATTTCACAATTTCTACAAAGCTTGTCCGAAATACAAGTGGACAAAGAAATTTAAAATAATGTAATACAGTATGAGGGAGACTATGTCAGCTGCGGATTGCCTTCGGATGATGCAGCTCGCCTAAGTATCCAATCCCCCACATCGCTACGAAGGTACCTGTGCAATAAAATGCACAACAAGTGTAGCATGAGTACAAAAACAATGTGTACTCAGTAAGTCGCCCGCCTAACCTCAGAGAGGTAGTGACGAGAGGTCAAATTAGACACTTGCTAAAGGTCAATTTATATATTCAAGTGAGACACTAAGCATGAATGTCATAGACAGTTTATTAAAATTCAGGAATAATTAATATCAACTCCTCCCATGTTTAACACTTTAAGTCTTCATCATTTCAGTTTAAAATTTAAATCATAATCCGGGATAAGAAACATCAGACTTATTTCACATTTTACACATAAATTCTCCTTCCTCATAATTGGCCATTAAAATTTCCTTAGGCCGATAGACATGTATAAATCACAGCAAATATGCAGTAAATATCATGCGCAAGCAATGCCGAGGGTTGACGGCCCAAATCAACATAAACATAAACTGTGCAGTGCCGAGGGTCGAACGTCCCGAACCATAGATGCATCTATCTGCTCCGCTCGCGAATCGATCATGTGACGCGGTTATACATAAAATACTAAGGCTAGCCTGCTCGCGAATCATACCTGCGACTCAGGTGCTCATATGAATATACACAAATACAGGATCATCCTGCTGGCGAATCATACATGCGTCTCAGGCACCCGAAGTTACACATGTCCACACAATAAATCCCCATTTTTATCAAGAAATCCGTTTTCTCAGGAAAGTGGTAAAATTTCTTTTAAAGGGACATGAAATATAGCTCTTAAATCTTTGTTTTGAAACTCATTTGCCAAGTTTAATGATATTTCCGTAATACAACCCTATCAGGTACACAATTATCCACGAAGGAATAGATTCTCTTTCTAGATAATGAAGACAATGAACTCTAGTCTCTTCAGATACTCAATTACGATTTCGATTATATTAGGAGTTTAGTATTACAGGAAGGATCATAGGTACAACACGTAGCGCATGCTAGTGGGTCCTAGACTACCCGGACATGGCATAATAGTAGCTACGCACGGAGTCCTGTCACCTCGTGCGTACGTATCCCCCGAAGATAATAGCATATACTTAATTAATTCACCTAGGGGGGCAATTCCCCCTCACAAAGTTAGAAAGGAGACTTACCTCGCTCCGAAATTCCATAACCAGCCTCCAAGCCCTTCCGACGACTCAAATCGATGCACAACGCTCCGAATCTATCCAAACAATGACAAAACAATGAAAAGATACTCTAATATTTGCAACAATTCCAAACTATATAATTCCCCGACCCCGCTTAGTGAAATGACAAAAATGCCCTAGGGCCCACGTGCCCGGAATCCTAAATTTCTTGAAAGTATAGTCTACCCATAGCCTTACTAGTTAAAATATACAATTTACTCTACATTCCATGCTCAAATTCGTGGCTAAAAATCCAAATTACCATTTTTCTAGGTTTCTTTAAGATATCCCAATTTCCTACCAATTTCCCTGTTTAATCCATGCATATAATCTTGTATTTTATTCAAAAACATGAAGAAATTACTTACCTTGCTATCCTTGATGATATCCTCTCGTTGAAGCTCCTCAAAATCACCCATAGCATATGAAAATAGATGGAGAAATGACCCAATTATCGCTTATAAACAATCTGCCCAAGCCTATTTCCGCACCTGCGGCCCTATTATCGCACATGCGCTTCCGTAGGTGCGCTCAAATCTCCCGCACATGCGGACTCCTTGGCTCCATCCCAATTTCGCACCTGCGGCGCCCTTAGCCACACCTGCGGCTAAAGCCTCGTAGGTGCGGTCACACCAGATGACAACAACCTTCAGCTTTCTTCAAGTTAAAATATTGATTCGTTCACCACCCAGAATCCACCCGAGGCCCACGGGACCCCATCCAATTATACAAACCTGTTCAAAAACATAATGCGGACGTGCTCGAGGCCTCAAATAACATCAAACAAAATTGAAACCATGAATCGCACTCAAATCCCAACTTTATGATCTTAGAAATTTCAAACTTCTACATCTGATGCCGAAACATATCAAATTACGTCTGATTGACCCCAAATTTTGCATACAACTCATATTTGACATTACAGACCTTCTCCAACTTCTGGAATCACATTCCAACCTCGATATCAAAATTTCCACTTCCGGTCGGACTCCTCAAAAACCTTCAAATTTCTATCTTTAGCCAAATGACTTCAAAATGATCTACGGACATCCAAATTCACTTCCGATCGCTCTCCCGACTCCAGAATCACCATACGGAGCTATTCCCAGACTCGAAATCCCAAACTAACATCAACATCATTGAAATTCACTTCAAGACAAACTTAGGAAATTTCTTCAAAAATGCTGACTTCCACAATATGCACCGAAATGCTCCCGGGTTATCCAAAACCCGATCCGGACATACTCCCAAGTACGAAATCATCATACGAACCTGCAGGAACCCTCAAATACTGATTCTGAGGTCGTTTACCAAAAATCCCAATCTTAGTCCATTTCTCCAACTTAAGGATTCTGATTGAGAATTTTCTTTCAAACAAACTCTAAACTTCCCGAAATTCAATCCCGACCACACCTACAAGTCATAATACCTGAAATGGAGCTGCTCACGAATTCAAACCGCAGAACGACACGCTGGAGCTCAAAATGACCAGTCGGGTCGTTACAACCCAAATCCGATACCTAATTCTCACTTAAAACTCAGAAATTCGATTGAGGGAGTTTTCCACCATTTGCCTACATTTCTCACTCAATTTCCTTGATTAAATGAATAAAAAAACAATAGATTAATTAAATGTGATCAAAATAGGATTAGGAATCGTTACCCAATGTTTTCCTCTTCAAAATCTTCAAAACATCGCCTTCTCCCGAGCTCAAAATTAAATTTTGTGATATGAAATATAAAACCCCGAATCTGCCTTATCTTCCCAGCGATCTTCGTACCTGTGGGCCTTGGGTTTCACCTGCGATGCCGCACTTGTGGAAAATCCATCGCGGGTGCATAAATACTAAATGGGGTTGGGTCCGCATCTGAGAAAAGGGGGCCGCACCTGTGCGTGCGCGCCTGGCGCCTGCGGAGCACTGTCCGCACCTGTGCTCTTCAACCACGCATGCGAAGCCTTGGCGCATCTGCAGGCATCGCACATGCGGAACATCCTTGCACATGTGACCCCTGGCCAAGTTTCCAACTTCTGCACCTATGCCTGGCCCTCCGCACGTGAAGACCGCACCTGTGGTTTCCACTTCACAGGTGCAAAACACCAGACACCAGAAATCTTCAGCAACTCCCTAAGTTCTAATATTCATCTGTTAAGCATCCGAGACACATCTGAGGCCCCCGGAACCTCAACCAAACATAAAAACCAATCCTAAAACACCGTACGAAATTATTCGAGCCTTCAAACCATATTGAACGACATCAAAAAATGAATTATGCACGGATTCAAGCCTAAGGAACTTTGAATTTTCCAAATTCTACAAACGACGTCGAAACATATCAAACCTTGTCCGAATGACTTCAAATATTTCATACAGGTCACAAATGACACTACGAACCTACTCCCACTACCGTAATTCCATTCCGGACTCGATATCAAAATTTCCACTATTGACAAAAATCGCCAAAAATCCAACTTTTGCCATTTCAAGCCTAAATCTACTACGGACCTTCAAAACACATTCCATGCACGCTTCTAAGTCCAAAATCACCTAACGGAGCTAACAGAACCATATAAATTCAAATCTGAGGTCGATACACACAAGTCGACATCCGATCGACTTTTCCAATTTAAACTCCCAAATAAGAGACTAAGTGTCTCAATTCGTTTCAAAAACTCAAAATAAACACTCCCAGTAAGCAAAATAGCAGAATAAGATATGGGGAAAGAATTTAATAAGGGATCGGGGCTCTAACTCTCAAAACGGCCGGTCGGGTCATTACATCCTCCCCTTTTAAAATAATCGTTCGTCCTCGAACAAGTATGGGGACATATGTGAAGTTGTGAAAAGATGAGGTTAACGGCTGCACATATCCCGCTTGGTTTCCCAAGTCGCCTCCTCGACCGGCCGACCCCTCCACTGGACCTTTACTGAAACAATATTCTTTGACCTTAACTTTCTGACCTGCCTGTCCAAAATTGCCACTGGCTTCTCAACATAAGATAGATGCTTGTCCAACTGGATTGAGCTGAAATCCAATACATGAGTCGGATCACCGTGGTATTTCTGGAGCATAAAAATGTGGAATACCGGATGAACTCCTGCTAGGCTGGGAGGTAAGGAAAACTCATAAGAAACTTCCCCAACACACAACGATCTCTTAAAGGACTAATGTACCTCGGGCTCAGCTTGCGCTTCTTCCCGAACCTCAAGACTAGCACTCCAACCATGAATGCTAAATCACAGGTATTCTCCTCGTGCTGAGTGCCCAGCAATAAATCAATGCCAAAATCAATGTCTCTATCGGGCGGTATGCCCGGAAGATCAGTTGGAAACACATCAGGTAAGTCCCTCACTACTGGAACTGACTCAATTGTAGGGGTATCAATGCTGACTTCTCTCACATAGGACAGATACGCATCACACCCCTTCTCAACCATTCCCTAAGCCTTAAGAAATGAAATGACCCTGTGGGTAGTATACTCTAAGGTACCTCTCCACTCTAATCATGGTAAGACTGGCATAGCCAACGTCACGGTCTTAGAGTGAAAATCAAGAATAGCATAATGGGGCGAAAACCAGTCTATGTCCAAGATAACATCAAAATCTACCATACTGAGCAATAATAAATCGGCTCTTGTCTCAAAATCATTAAGAGTAATCAAACACGACTGATACTTGCGGTCTGCAACAAGAGAATCTCCCACAAGAGTAGATACATAAATAGGGGAACTCAAAGAATCCCAAGATACCCCCAAATGTGGAGAAAAATAAGAAGACAAATATGAATACGTAGAGCCTGGGTCAAATAATACCGATGCATCTCTATGACAGACGGGAACAATACCTTTGATGACAGAATCTAATGCAACTAGGTGTATTGTGTTCTTTACTGATGCACTATATTTGTTGCAGGCCCCTTCAATGAAGAGGACTCAGGTGATTAGTAGTAGTAAGGAGGGACCATACTACCTATCCAGGTGTCTAAATGGTAAACGTGCTATTTCAAATGCTAATGTGTTAATTTCTTGTTGCAACTGTTCTTCTTTAGCTAGTGTAAATAGTGCAGACTTCAAAAGTCTTGCTCATTCACATCTTCACTCACCAAATATAAATACTTCCATTCACAATAATAAGAATGAGTCTTCAGTTGTGTTTGATAAGCACGATGTAAATCTCTTGTGGAATAATAGGCTTGATCATGTTCCCTTATCTAAATGAAAGGAATATCCTCCATACATGTGAATGTCTCACCTAAACAATCCTTCATTTGTTTCATTTCCCCTATGGCTAGACAAGAAAGACTCACATTTCCACAAAGAACTAGTACCTCCACTCAGGTATTTGAATTTCTGCATATTGACATATGGGGTCCTTACCATGTCACTGCCCATGATAACTAAAAATTCTTCTTCACATTAGTGGATGATTTTAGCAGGTCCACTTGGACCTATTTATTAAGCAGTAAAAATAATGCTCTGTAAGCCCTTAAAGATTTTGTAACCATGATTGGGAATCAATTCAATACCTTTATAAAAGCCATCAGATCTGACAATGGACTGATTTTACCAGTCATTAAGCCACTGCATTTTATCAATCCAAAGGTATTATTCATCAGAAAACCTTCCTCTATACACCATAACAAAATGGACTAGTAGAAAGAAAACATAAATATCTCCTTGAAACTGCTAGGACGCTTATGTTTAAATCCAAATTACCAACTAGATATTAGGGAGAATGTATTTTGACACCTACCTACCTAATTAACAGATAACCTACTACCTACCTGAATAACAAATTCCCTTTTGAATTCTCATATCATAAGAAACCCAATTAATCTCACTTAAGGAGATTTGGTTTCCTTTGCTACCCTACTGTGCTTAAGGTGAACAGGGACAAAATTTGAGCCAGGACAACTCCTCATGTATTTATGGGCTATCCTTTTGGGAAAAAGGGTTACAAAGTGCTAAGCTTAGCCGCTAAGAAGATACATATCTCTAAAGATGTAGTGTTCTATGAAAATATCTTTCCTTCTACTCTAGCTTCTAAGGATGTTTTTATGTACAATGTCTTTAAATCAATTTCCTTTCCTACTTACCTTGAGAGTGACAGTCCACATCCTAGGTTCAATGTTCTGCAGGTATCACATCTCTAGGTGTGTCCCTTCAGCTTCATAGGAAGCTACCAATTATCCTTTACCTACATCTGCCCAATAAGAAGCACCTATACTCAGAAAATCCAAGTGAACACACAAAACTCCAACTTACCTCAAGGATTATATTTGTACCTTTCCTAACACATCTCAACCTGCTACTTCTCAGTGTTTACCTTCTTTAAATGCACTCTTCTCCAATCATAAATGTATCACCTCTGATGTCTTTGTTATGAGAGTCAACACTTGGTGACAAATGTTTGTCATGATGGTGAACCATCCTCATACGGAGGGGCAACACTTACTCCTGCATAGGAAGCAGCCATGAAACAGGAATTTGAGGCTCTTCATGCCAAACACACTTGGGACTTAGTATCCTTGCCAGCTGGAAAACAAGCAATAGACTGCAACAAAAAAAAACCCTAAACCTCTCTCCTCTCTTTCTTGGGCGACATGGAGATCTAAGGGCTGACATGGACATGCAGGCCTCTCCCCAGCTTCAAGCTGGGAGAGATGGATCCCAGCCTTAAAACGAATACATATGCTTCATTACTCACATTAAAATCACAACCAGTAACCAAAACAATCCTTAAGCCTGTCCAACATGTTCATGGACAGCTTATGATGCAATTTTTGTTTAAGGAGCTGGAGGAATATGCAGTTGAAGAAGGTCTTCATCAAGTTGTAGTGATGAAGCTCTCATATGGTCTGCCAGATTTTCCAGAACTACGAAATTTAATTCCAACACAGTTTGGGATTAAAGGTTGCTGTTTGATCGGCTTGCTCGCGTTTCGACAATTGTTGATTCGTTGTGATGTTTATGATGATTTTGTAACAGTTCTTTTGAATGGGGTTGGTTATTTACAGTACAAAGGACAAAAATATCAATATCGTACATTCCCATGGACTCAAGATTACAATCCTAAGGTTGAGACGTCAAAAACAATGGCATGGGTGTCGTTTCCAGATTTGCCGACGAACCTGTTCTCCAAGAAACCTTTACTGTCAATCGAATCAGCTGTGGGAAAACCTATTGCAATAGACAAGGGCACACAATCCAGAACAAGACCTAGTACATCTAGAGTTAAGGAAGTTCTTGATATCCTTGACAAACATCCCAAGAATATGAATTTACAATTTATCGACGACAAATCTGGTAAGGTTCTTGAGCATATACAGGAGTTTGTATTTGATAACCTTCCATCATATTGTAATGTGTGCAAACGACAAGGACATGCTGCTGAAGATTGTTGTTCATTGATTAAAAGGAATAGGGCGAATGATGATATGCAACAGGAGGAAAATTTGATCGATAGTACTGTTAATAAGGAACGTGTTCTGCCTGCTGAAGTTTTGGCTTTAGTTGAGGAGATGAACAAGGTGGAAAATTTACAAGGGGATGCTAGGGCCTATTTAAATTCTAAGTGGAAACAAAAAAATAATGTATCAAATCGTGCCGATATTCCAATTGATCGATCTCTAGCTAGAGTTTCCAGTGCACTTAATTTGGTTAGGGAAACAGTGATGATGAAGGGGCCTAACCAGGTTGTTAATGCTGAGAATGTGGATGAAGGATTTGTTGAGAATCGAGTGGAACATGTGATTTCTAAGAATGCCGCAACTGATCGAGTTGTTGTCTCAAATACTAAGGGAGCTAGTCAACAAATATATACTTTTAATTCGCAACATATAGAAGATGTTGATGGTGCTATGATAGCTCCAGTTGCAGCAGCTCGTAATAATTTTGCTAAAGATCTGGAGGATGCTACATGCCCTGCATTTGCTCGAGGTTTAGCTGGCGTTCTTAAGGATACAGATGCTGGGCAAAAATTTGCTGAAGCTGGGCATCAAACAGTTAAAGGACATGGAATGCAACTTGAGAATGATGTGTGTGTCTCGAATGCCACTGGTGAGCAATTAGCTACTGGAACTGCAGTACTTGTGAGTAATCTTTCTCATGTGTTAGAGGGGGAAAAGCAGGCTGCTGGAGTTGTTAAAAATCACTGGAAAAGGGTGAATAAATCACCTAGCAAGAAGCAAACTCCAAGTCTTCAAAATCTGATTTTACCATCAAAGGCTATTGGAGTTTCAAACTCTTTTGATGCTTTGGTGAATGAGGGTGAGCATGTAAATGAGGAGCGACAGATGGCTGATGAGACACAAGCAGTTGCCGGTGATGGAAGTAGGGTGCGCGAAGGTGTTAAGAGTGCAGCTGGTTTAGAGCAGCAAAATTTGGTCGATGCAGCTGATAAGTCTGCTTCAGTCACAACAGAAAAGTCTGCTGCTGCAATCGTTTCAACTGGGGAAAATCTTACTACAACAGTTGTTACGAAAATTCTGGGAGCAACAGAATTTGTCAAGGAGCATGATGGAAATTTGAGGCAATCGTTTCAGCTTGGTACGAAGTTGGAACTACTGTGTGGAGATACAGGACAGCTCGCACATAGCTCGTCAACTCCAACCTTGCAATTCTCCAGCCCACGTATGGAACAGATTATTAAAGAGGCCCAGGCAGCGATGGCAACGCACACCAATATGTTTAAACAACTAATCGTCACTTTGAACAAATCCGTGTTTGAAGTTCCTACACAATCTATGGAGTCGTGTGGAGAACATGGTGGTGATCATGGACAGTTGGTGTTGTCCACAGGAAACAACAATGAGGTTATTAAAGCAAATGTGAGGGCAATGACAATTAAATCTAAGATATGGGCTGACCAACCTGAATATGATGATGATGAAGACTGGGGTGTTGATTTTGCGGATGATTCTACTGATGACGGTGAGACGTGTAGTGGTGACGAGGAGATGTTATCAGTAGGTTCACCATCTTTTCCAAAAATTGGAAGTAACTTCCAAGTTAAGATCAGGTAGCAAGCTTAATGCTAAAGCTCCTGATTTTATCCCCAAGTCTAGGAAGCACCATAATACAACTAGTTCAGCTGTGATTGAATTTCCAGTAGCACAACATCATGGGCAGCATCAGCTTTTGTCGAGCAGTCCAGCAGCTAGTTTGCCAGTAACAAAACAGCCTGGGCATCAACAGATTCCAATTTGTTTTAGAGGGGATGATCAAGACTTAGAAGCATATGTAACTGAAGCTAGCTCGATGGTAGTGGCAGTTACAAGGCAAACTGGGCAGCATCAACAATTAAATGATCGAAAGGAAGCAATAATAACTCCAGAACAACATCGGGTTATTAAAAGCAATCAAACATTAGTCGAGCAATCACTAGAAAAGGGGCAGCAAAAACAGAACTCAATTGTTCCAGTTATTAGCTTGGTGGAAAGAAAGTTACTGGATGCGATGGTAAGTTCCAAAGATACAAATCTGCTTAATCTAACATCTTGTAGCACAGGTCGTGTGAACAAAAACAAGAATAAAGGGCAAGACAAAGAAAAACAGCAAAATAAGGCAATTGTGGCTAATTTACAAGAGGGAAATACTTTGACGACACAAGATTTGGATCAACATATTCCACCTCCAGTGAAAGTAGCCAGAGATACATATGAAGAAGGTGAGGAAGATGATATTTTAAATCAATATCGCGCAGAGGCAGCAAGAAAGGGTGATTTATCACCTATGCATAGTGCCAAATGGAAGAAGACACATACAAGAAAAAAAAGTTGGGATGGCAGGGTGAGTGAAGATGCAAACATAAGGCAAATTACGATGAGAGTTTCCAAACAAAAACAAATTGTTCCAACTACGTCAACAAAGTCCACCCGTTCAAAAAAGAAAACATGAAGTTTGAAGACATTCTGAAGAAGGTTGAGGATGAAGACAAGCGGCTACAAGTTGAAGACTACACAAAATTAGAGAAGAGTGAGCATCATTGTTATTTATACATATGTTTATTCTACCATCACATTAGCATAATTTTATGTAATGTCATCACAGAGTATGCTATAAACTCTGTGATGATCATACAATACCTAGTTCTAGCTAGTTCTTTCTTTATACACGCATGTTAGTAGGTGAGACTTTTTTATGCCTCTATAGGATTATTAAGGTAAGGTTAGCCCAATAGTGTATGCCCTGGTCCTATGCCTTTGGGAAAATACCCAAATGGCTATGAGATTATACGCCCTCGTGAGACTTTACCGGCAGCTACACCATGATCCTCTACATGAGGGTGCCACATAGGGCATTGTGAGGCGCAAAAGGGTGCCACTCAGAATTTGTCATACAATGCAGTACATGGGGAAAGCTCCGGGATCTCGTCCGTAGTCCTAATTTAAATATGCGATGCAGTACAGGGGGAAGCTCCCGGATCTCCGTCCGTAGTCCTAATTTAAATATGCAATGCAGTACAGGGGGAATGCTCCGGGATCTCGGTTTGTAGTCCCAATTTAAATATACAATTCAGTACAGGGGGAAAGCTCCCGGATCTCAGTCTGTAGTCCCAATTTAAATATGCAATGCAGTATAGGGGGAAAGCTTCTGGATCTCGGTCCGTAGTCCCAATTAAAATATGCAATGCAGCCACTAAGGAAAACAACCAGAATGCGATAGAAACAACATATATTTCCACAACCGGTGCAAAAGCAAACAAGACCGAATGCAAAGTTCTATGAGAAAATCAATACAAAGACTTAAATCACAAAAATGGTAAAAACTCACTCATAAGAAGTAGCCACTAAAAGGAATGCCAAGCACAAAGAGAAAGCAACATAACAAGGGGAAAACAACGCAGATATAGCAACGATTCTATATATTGAAGTTTGCAACCAAGAAACCAAATCATCTCGGCAAGGGAATCAGCTATAACCAATCTCACTTAGACAATTAGCTTCACCGAATAAACTCAGTTTGAACAAATGCTCAGTAAATAGGTAGCATCAAAGAAATACCATCAACATGGGCGGTCATCAATTAAACCTAAGTAGTACTTAAGGAAAATCCATTTAAATCACAATGTACAACTCATGGGCATGCTTGACACCAACATATAGATATTTCAATTACTTGTTAGACAATTATAGGGCAAGATTATACTAGTTTTAGTCACATAGGCAGTGTATGAAGAAAGATATAGTATAACGGCAGGAAAGGCAAAGTATTCATTTAAGTCAATTAAGATCAAATAAGAAACAAGGAATGCTAGGCAAGTACTTCTAATTTGAGCTGGAAGAGATGAAACTAGAAATCAGGAATTCAGATATAACAATTTCAATTCATACACGGGGAACATAAAGACCTAAAATCCCTAAAGGGAAATCTATTTGCAAATAAGTCCGAGTACACACTCGTTACCTCGCATACGCGGACTACAATCAACATAGAAGACTCAATACTAAGGGGAAGTTCCCCCACACAAGTTTAGGCAAGATACTTACCTCAAAGACGACAACCCGATACTCAAAAATAGACTTCTCGGCCAGGAAGGCCTCCGGACGGCTCAAAATCAACTAAAACAACTTCAAAATACATATAAAATGTATAAGGAACTATTCAGAATAATAAAGTCTCAATCTTTACAATATTATAAAAATCGACCCAAAAGTTGACCCCCAGGCCCGCACCTCGGAACCCGACAAATTTATAAATTCTGATTACCTATTTCGATACGAGTTCACCCATACTAAATTTATCCAATTCCGATAACATTTGGTTATTCAAACCATGAATTTTCATTATTGAAGTTTTCTTTCAAAACCCACAATCCCCTCAACCCAAAATACAAATTAAATGATAAATACAAGAACTAATTCATGAAACATAATTAATTATAGTGGAAGAACACTTATCCATTTGATTTGTGTAAAAAACCCTCAAAGAATCGACAAAACCGAGTTCTAGAAGTCAAAATATGTTTAAAATGGTGAAACCCCGATTTTTGCAAACTTATATTCTGCCGAGGTGCTTTGTGAATCGCGATCGCAGGAATCGAGGCGCGATCGCGTAGAAGGAAAATGAAGTAGTCCAGATTAGCACTATGTGAACGCGGCACTAAGTATGCGAACGCGTAGAAGAAGAATTGCAGAACCTATGCGAACGCGGATATGCCATTGCGATCGCGAAGGGGAATCAACCTACAGACCCCCAGCCCCATGTCTATTATGCGAACGGGAAGCTTTGGATGCGATCGCTATGAAGGAGAAAATGTGTTTTCGCGATCGCGGGCTACTATATGCGAACGCAGTGAAGTAAATCACTAGGCGAGTCAGACAACTCTATGCGATCGCGGATCCTACTATATTATCGCATAGAAGGAAACCAGATGGCAGTTTTCAACAGTTCAAAAATAGGGAAAAATTGACCCGAACCCCATCCAACTCTCACCCGAGGCCCCTGGGACCCCATCTAAATGCACGAACAAGTATTATAACCTAACACTGACTCGCTCGAGGTTTCAAACCACATAAAAAAACGCTAAAACGATGAATTTAACTAAAAATCAATGAAATTCCTCAAAACTTCTATAAACATTAAGTTTTGCATTTAAGGTTCGAATCACGTCAAACTAAGTCTGTTTCTTACCAAATTTCACAAATAACACATATAAGTCATATCGAACCTGTACCAGGCTCCGGAACCAAGATACGAGCCCGATATCACAGGTTTCACCTCAAATTTCATTTTCAAAAACCTTTATATTTTTCAGAAAACAATTTTCTTCAAAAATTCATTTCTCGAACTTGGGACCTCGGAATTCGATTCCGGGCTTACGCCCAAGTCCCGTATTTTCCTACGGACCCTCCGGGACCGTCAAATCATGGGTCCAGGTCCGTTTACCAAAACGTTGACCGAAGTCAACTTTATTCAAATTTCTAATATAAAATTATCATTTTTATCAGTGTTTCACATAAAGGCTTCTCAGCTACACGCTCGGGCTGTGCACGCAAATCGAGGTTAGATAGAAAGAGGTTTTTACGACTTCGGAATACAGAATTAGCTAGAAATATACGGGATGACCTTTTGGGTCATCACAATCTCCCCCTTTTAAACAAACGTTAGTCCTTGAACATGCCAAGATTCACTTTGAACTCATCCAATCACTGATCGTGCACTTCCAACACACACCCGGGGGTGATCCCACGTCACCCAAAACTACATAAGCCTGATGACACCAGCGCACCTGCAATATAGCTTTCTCATCACCATCGATAAGCCTCATACCTCAATTCCTCACCTTCTATTCATTTCCAAAAGACTCGATTCTAAATCCATATACGGCATTAGCCTGAACCAGCTGCATCAACTGAGGTCTACGCCCATAAGGCATGGCCACACAACATAGCACATCACACATAGGCTCAATAGCACATTTGATCACAATAACTGCCCGAAATCAACTCAACATTGGCAATTAGTCCCACGTGTGGAAGAACTCTGTTTCCAAACCCTATAATACTGATAATGATGCAATGAACATGAAAACTTCACTATTAAACACCCGAATCACCAAGCCACAACTAACACCACCATGCACACATCCCGTAAGTTAAAACTAATGAAGCACATAACGAGAATGACTGAATATGAATATAGAAACATATAAAGGAACTATCAAACAAGCCCATAGGGATAACTCTCTATAAATAATGACTTACCAAAAGAAGTATAACAAGGAAGAAGCAAGGCATATGAACAAATCACAAAGATTCCATCCTGATAAAATTCCACCTCGGTACTCAGCCCGGTCTAAATATATCGAATCACAATTATCACGAGGACCTCACCCTCAACTCTGAATCACATAACGAAATTATATCATACCAATAGAAATTTCTCCATTAACTTATCTCAGCTGATAAAATCATAACGCTAGCTGATCTCACATCTCGATGGAGTATCAAATCACAACTCGTAAGCAAAATATTTAGGAAAATCACATAAATCTTACCACGAAGAACAACAAGGACTCACTTCCAGTTTCACCACTATCAATAATGAAATAAACAACGATGGACACGGGCTACAACTCATAGAATCTCCCAACAGGAACAAATACAAAATAGAGTGCAAAACACGGAACTCACTCATAATTGAAACAACAAATAAGGGAAACTCATCCCGACCGGCAGAGGTATAGTGAAATACAATGGTACCCCACTTTAGCACATCAATACATACCTGGGGTGATAATATTTGGCACAACGGCCTCTAGCCTACTTTATGCAACACATCAATGGGTCGGGCCTTCCCCTCTTAGGCGTCCTCTATCCACCTAAATACCCTGTTATAACTCTCATACCTGAATCCTGGAACAATCTTCTGCCGATATAGCTGTAGAAAACATACAATATGGATCCTCCGAGACTCATGAGTACCTGAAGAGCCCCCATGCGAAGCTGGTAATGCAACTGAACTGGTTGACCTAAAATTCACTACCATGCCTGAGTCCCTCAATGAATCTATAGACACGCCTCCTAACTGAAGCAACCAAGTGAGGTGTATATCTGGCCAACTCAGTGAATCTAACGGCATACTCCAATAGTGACATAGCGCCCTGACGCAACTGCTCAAACTCCACGCGCCGTACATCTCGACGGAACTCAGGTGCAACCTCCCTCAAAACATCTCCGAAAACTGAATCCACGCTAGTGAAGCTAACTCGCCCAGGTAGCCCCAACTCATATGCCGCCACCACTGATCAACCCAATACTCTGAACCTGAGACATGACAAAAGCAATCTCGCTCGTCTCCACAATACCCGAAGTATGAAGAATATAGTGACACCCTTCCAGGAAACCTGGGTACCATCTGAGGCCACTCCACTGAAAGATAAGAGGGTGGTACTTGTTGTACCTCTCATGTTCAAGGTGTTCTTCCTCCGATGCTGCCGTCCTAACCATGGGCTAAACTAAAACCACACGTCGTGCTGCCATAACAACTAGAACTTGACCAATATGATCTTACTGCTTTGGAGTGTAGACGGTGGGAGTCTGAACTCCTCCCCTGATTTGTGAAGCAACTGGTGCACTAGAATCAACCCTACCTGAGTTAATGTACCAATTATTCTCAAAACTATGCCCAGGCCTCTTGAAGTCCGTGGTAGCAACAGGCACCTCCAGTACCTGTCCCCCAACTAGGACTACTGGCGACTCCTCAACGGCTGCTCTGGTAGGCATCTTAACTGCGGCAGTGCTCCTTGTCGACCTCTGTCTCTGACCCTTGCGACATTTGCTTCGGGTAACATCATCAGGAGCCGCAGCTCGTTTCTTCACCATCGGTGAAAGAATGGAATGATAATTTCAACCTTCAAGATCAGTGAACTCGCACGATGGGAATGAAAGAAGTGAAATTTTCCTAATAGTTACGTAGCCTCTGGAAGATAAGTACAGACGTCTCCGTACTGATCTACAAGACTCTACCAAACTCGCTTATGACTTGTAGCACCTATGAACCTAGAGCTCTGATACCAACTTGTCACAACCCAAACTTCCCTCCGTTGGGTATCGTGATGGCACCTTGTCTTAGGGACTAGGTAAGCCTAACATTTCCACTAAACAACAACAATAATAAAGGAATTTTTAATAGTCTCGAAATAGAAATCTTGACAGAGTTTACAATTTCCCAAAACCCGATAAATACAAGTCATAATCTCTACGACATCTTCATCAACGATCCTTGCAGCTAACATTAACAATAACCTGGATCTTCACACAAAAATGCGCAGAATTGTAGTGTGAGCACACCACGGCCGTGCCCAGTAAGTATCAAGACTAACCTTGGTGAAGTAGTGACGAGGAATAGTCAAGACACCACTGGCCTAATAAGTAAAAAGACATAACTGTACCAATGACCGAAACATAATATCTATCTAAAGATTTTTCGACATAAATAACAGTACGATCGAA
Source organism: Nicotiana knightiana (assembly GCA_005239525.1). Lineage (NCBI taxonomy): Eukaryota > Viridiplantae > Streptophyta > Magnoliopsida > Solanales > Solanaceae > Nicotiana > Nicotiana knightiana. Next base: position 25,750 of record ML428360.1, read on the forward strand.
TAATACGGAAGAAAATTCAATAATTACTGTCACGACCCAAAATCCCTAAGGTCGTGATGGCGTCGGACATCCATGTCAGGCAAGCCGACTCATTAATTAATTGAAACAATTTTCCGGTTTTAAAATGTTTATGAAAACATTTCCTTTTCCCTTAATTACAAATTAACAAAATAAAAGTCTGTTAATTAAAAGAATGGTTTAAAGATTACATTTAAGAAATTATATCCTAACACATATCCCAGAACCCGGTGTCACAAGTACATGAGCAATTTCTAAGAGTTTATACAATCGTTACAAAGCCTGTCCGAAATACAACTGGACAAGGAAATTTAAAATGAAATAAATACAGTACGAAGGAGACTCGGTGAGCTGCGGGTCGCCTCCGGATGATGCAGCTTGCCTAAGTCTCTGAAATCCTCTACATTGCTATGAACGTACCTGTGCAATAAAATGCACAGTAAGTGTAGCATGAGTACAAAAACAACGTGTACTCAGTAAGTCACCCGCCTAACCTCAGAGAGGTAGTGATGAGAGGCCAAATTAGACACTTGCTAAAATTCAATTTAGAATATTCAAGTGTGACACTAAGCATGATTATCATAGGCAATTTATAAAAATAGGATTTAAATATCTTTCAACTCCATTCACGTTTAACACTTTATATCTTCGTCATATTAACAATCAATCAGCATGGTGATTTAATCAAATAATAATGAATCGACGGGAATGAACAACCTCTCCCAAAAATCTTTTTAATAACTTTAAATCTCTGTCATTTCACTTGATAATTTAGTACTTCAGGCAAGTAATCAGGCAAAACCATAGCAACTATGCAGCAAATATCATGCGCAAGCAATGCCGAGGGTCGAACAGCGTGGACCAACAATAATAAATTGTGCACTGCCGAAGGGTCGATCGGCTAGAACCATAGATGCATCTATCTTCCCCGCTCGCGAATCGATCATGCGACGCAGTTAAAATAATACGGCTAGCCTGCTCGCGAATCATACCTGCGACTCAGGTGCCCATATGAATACACACACAAATACAGGGTCTTCCTACTCGCGAATCACTCAAGCGACTCAGGCACCCCAAGTTACACGTATCCACATATTAAATCCGTATTTTATCAAGAAAACAGTTTTCTCAAGAAAGTGGTAAAATCCTTATTAAAAGGAACATGAAATATAGGTTTTGAAATCATTTGTTTTTGAAACTCATTTGTCAAGTTTAATGATATTCCACGATACAACCTAGTCCAGGTACACAATATCCATAGAGAGATAAATTCTCTTTTTATAAGATTAACAAGATGAACTCTAGTTTTCTTTTAGCTATTCAATTACGTCTTCGATTATATTAGCAGTTTAATATTACATACAGGATTACCGGTATAAAACGTAAGGCATGCTAGTGGGTCCTAGGCTACCCGGGCATGGCATAATAGTGGCTACGCACAGACTCCCGTCACCTCGTATGTACGTAGCCCCCGAAAATAATATCATGTACCGAATTAATTTACCTAGGGGGACGATTCCCCCTCAGAAAGTTAGAAAGAAGACTTACCTCGCTCCGAAATTCCAATACCGGCTTCCAAGCCCTTCCGATGACTCCGACGGACGCACCACACTCCGAAACTACCACATAACGGCAAAGCAATGAAAATTTATCCTAATACTCACAACAAATTCAGATTATATACTTTCCCAACCCCGCTCGGAGAAATGACCAAATGCCCTCGGGCCCACGTGCCCGAAAATCCGAAATTCTCGAAGATACATTCTACCCATAGCCCTAATAGTTCAATCATGCAATTTACTCTACATCCCATACTTAAATTTGTGGCTAAATTCCAAATTACATTTTTCTAGGTTTCTTCAAAAATTTCCCAAATTCTTACCAATTTCCATGCCTAATCCATGCATATAATCTTATATTTATCTAACAAACGGAAGGAATTTGCTTACCTTGACGGCTGACGAAAATCCCCCTTGCAATGCTCTCCAAAAATCTCCGATGACAAATGAAAAATGGGTGAGAAATGAAAAAAACCCGTCTCTAAAACATTCTGCCCAGGCCTCTCTTCACACCTGCGATCCAATAGCCACTCCTGCGGCTCCGCACCTGCGGAAATTCCATCGCAGTTGCAGCTCTGACTCAACCCAGCATTTCTCGCTTCTGCGGTCCCTTCTCCGCACCTACGCTTCCGCAGTGTGACCTATCTTCCGCACCTGCGGCCTCCACAGCTCTAGCCCAGAACTCGCACATGCGGCGCCATTAGCCGCACCCACGGCTCCGCACCTGCGGTCAAAGACTCGCAGGTGCGGTCACACCAGATGACAGCAGCCTTTAGCCTTCTTCAACTTCAAACATTGATCCGTCAATCACCCGGAATCCACCCGGGGCCCCCGAGACCCCATCCAATCACACCAACCTGTCCCAGAACATGACACGGACTTGATCGAGCCCTCAAATCACATAAAACAATGCCGAAATCATGAATCTCACTCAAATCCAATTCTTTAAGAACTTAGAAATTTCCAACTTCTACATCTGATGCCGAAACCTATCAAATCACGTCCGATTGACCCCAAATTTTGCACACAAGTCATATTCAACATTACGGACCTGCTCGAACTTCCGGAATCGCATTCCGACCTCGATATCAAAACTTCCACTTCCGGTCGGATTTTCTCAAAAACCTTCAAATTTCTATCTTTAGCCAAATGACTTCAAAATGACCTACGGACATCCAAATTCACTTTCGATCGCGCTCCCAACTCCAGAATTACCATGCAAAGTCGTTCCCAGAGTCAGAATCCCAAACGGGTATGATCACGATCAACTATGTCTAATAAAAGACTAAGCGGGCGTTGCAAATATAATCCGGGGTATTATGCCCAGAGTCGATCCCACAATGAATTTACGTATCAAGCAATCTGTTACAATACTCAACTGTCACTTGATGTTATTTAAATTACTAACACTAAAGATTAAAATTAAAGATTAACTACGCTAAGATGTAAACAATTGTAATAAAGATCTAAGGTTATGGTTTCNATTCACTTTAGATTGCACCCGAGGTGTCGTTATCTCTAATCCAACCTCTAACCCCTCGGTTATGACTTTCATCTATAATCCGGGAGTGATGTTGTTCAAACAACTACCTAAATATGCACTCTCTCTCAAGTAGATACATAATAAATAGGCACAGCTAATTGATGGCCATTCAATTAACTACAACAAGAACGTAGTTGAACAAATAGAGATTAATCAACCAATCAGAACTATATTAATAACACAATAAGTTTATCCTCCAACGGGTTCTACCAAAACCCTAGATTAAAGAAGTTAGCTAAACAAGTTCATAAGAATAAAATCTAAAATAACTTGCATAATTAAACTACATAGTGGTGAAGAAAATCTGTACAAATCGATGTTTTCCTTCTCTTCAATGGCTTCCTCTCATCGAATCTCTCTCTAAGTTGTGTTTTTGGGGTCTATTTATAAGTTTAGGACAAACCCTAAACGTGTAGGACACTTCTATTTCAACCGGGAAACACTTAAACTCGTCAAAACTCGAAATTGACTAGAACCAGGAGACCAGGCGTTTTGGCTCTAAGGCCTGGATAAGGCCAGCCCAAGCCTGGTGTTAGGAGGAAAACGCCCCCCTAACACCAGGGCTAGCCTGGCTTTAGGAGGCAAACGCCTGGATAGGGCCAGGGTGTTCCCTCTTTGCCTCTTAAGCGTATTTTCGACGTATTTGCATCCATTTAGCTC
>ML428361.1:10112-36182 GCA_005239525.1 Nicotiana knightiana
CCGGTTGGAATAGAAGTCTCCTACACGTTTAGGGTTTATCCCAAACATATAAATAGATCCTAAAAACACAACTTGAAGGGGGATTCGAAGAGAGGAAGTCATTAAAGTGAAGAAAAACATGTGGATTACTACTCATCAAAGCAAAAACATTGATTTTTATCTCCTTAGTTCATTACTCTGTAATTCAATTATGCAAGTTATTTTATATTTGATATTTATGAATATGAGTAGCTAATTTTCTTAATCTAGGGTTTTGGTGGAACCCGTTGGGGGACAAATTTATGGTGATATTAATATAGTTTGGTCGATTGTTCATCTCTATTTGTTCAACTACGTTCTTGTTGTAGCTAATTGAATGGCCATCAATTAGCTGTGCCTATTTAGTGTGTATCTACTTGAGAGAGAGTGCATATTTAGGTAATTGTTTGAACAACACCACTCCCAGAGTATAGACGAAAGTCATAACCGAGGGTTTAGAAGTTGGATTAGAAATAACGATACATCGGATGTAATCTAAAGTGAACTGTCAAGCAATCTAGCTAGTGTAACTTGAGAGAGTGCGTCTAGTAAATTATCATAATTACTTGAGAGAGATTTATGGTAGATAGAGTGTTCATGATTGATAGAGACAACTAATCAAACTATAAGAAGTATCCGAGAAGTAAGTTCACCAACGGGGGAAACCATAACCTTAGACCTTTATCATCATTATTTACAACACATTGTTAGTAATTGCTAGTTATTATTATTGTCAGTAGAATTAGTAAAACATCACCAATTTATATTAAAAAGTCTTGAGAGAATTGATTGAGTAAAAGTTGCGCATTCTAAAGACTTGATTGATACGTAAATTCCCTATGGGATCGACTCTGGGCATAATACCCCGGATTATATTTGCAACGCCCGTTTAGTATTTTATTAGACATAGTTGAGCGTGATCATGTATATTTATATATTTTTATAAAGAGAATTCTTTAAAACATAGTCTCTTCAAATACGTGGTGTTCAAATATATTTTCCCGAATACTACTTTTTTAAATATCATCAAAATACGTGATGTTCAAAATATACTTTCCCAAGTACTGCTCTTTCAAATATCATCAAAATACGTGATGTTCAAAATATACTTTCCCAAATTCTACTCTTTCAAATATCATTTTTCTGCAAGACAAATACTTTTCAAATATACTTTCGAAATAGAAGTCCTTCAGACATAACTTTTCCTGGAGATAATTGCTTTTCAGCTATACTTTTCAATATATATATATATATATTCTTCGATCCAAATCTCCACAATGATAAAACCACCGGAACTCAGTCCGCAGCTCAGAATTTGTCATGCAATGCAGTACAGGGGGAAACCTCCCGAAATCTCGTTCGTAGTCCCAATTTAAATATGCGATACAGTACAGAGGGAAAGCTCCCAAATCTTTGTCCGTAGTCCCAATTTAAATATGTGATGCAGTACAGGGGGAAAGCTCTCGGATCTCTGTCCGTAGTCCCAATTTAAATATGCAGTACAGTACAGGGGGAAAGCTCTCAGATCTCTGTCCGTAGTCCCAATTTAATTATGCAGTCAGTACAGGGGGAAAGCTCCCGAATCTCGGTCCGTAGTCCCAATTTGAATATGCAATGCAGCCACTGAGGAAAACAACCAGAATGCGACGGAAACAACATATATTGCCACAACCGGCACAAAAGCAAACAAGATCGAATGCAAAGTGCGATGAGCAAATCAATACAAAGACTTAAATCACAAAAATGGAAAAAACTCACTCAAAAGAAGTAGCCACTGAAAGGAATACCAAGCACAAAGAGAAAACAGCATAACGAAGGGAAAACAAGACAAATATAGCAACGATTCTATATATTCAAGTTCGCAACCAAGAAACCAAATCATCCCGGCAAGGGAATCAGCTATAACAATCTCACTTAGAAAATTAGCTTCACCGAATAAACTCAGTTTGAACAAATGCTTAGTAAATAGGAAACATCAAAGAATACCATTAACATGGGCGGTCATCAATTAAACCGAAGTAGTACTTAAGAGGAAAATCCTTTAAATCACAATGTACGACTCACGGGCATGCTTGACCAATGTATAGATATTCCAATTACTTGTTAGACATTTATAGGGCGAGATTATACTAGTTTTAGTCGCATAGGTAGCGTATGAAGAAAGATATAGTATAACAGTGGGAAAAACAAATTCTTCATTTAAGTCAATTAAGATCATATAGAAAACAAGGAATGCTAGGCAAGTACTTCTAATTTGAGCAGGGAGAGATGAAACTAGAAATCGGGAATTTAAATATAACAATTTCAATTCATACGCGGGGAACATAAGGACCTAGAAATCCCTAAAGGGAAATCTATTTGCAAATAATTCTGAGTAACACTCGTCACCTCGCGTACGCGGACTACAATCCACATAGAAAACTCAATCCTAAGGGGTAGTTCCCCCACACAAGGTTAGTCAAGATATTTACCTCGACTGGTGCTAATCAACTCAATACCACGCTCTTGCCACGATTACCCAACTCCGGATGGCCCAAATCTAGACAATTCGATTGCATAGTGTAAATATCATCTCAAGGAAACAAAATAACTAATAAGTTCGAAGCTAAAACGTAAAATTAGGAAATTCGTCCAAAAGGTTCCCCGGACCCACGTCTCGAAATCGGGTAAAAATTATATTTTTCGGGCACCCATTCACTCACGAGTCTAAACATATGAAAATCTCTCAAATCGGAGGTCAAAAACCCAATCAAAACTCAATAATTTGGTCGATGAAGTTTATCAAATTTTTCCCAAATCTTCCACCCAAATTCGAACCGAATTTAAGTTAGGAATCATGGAAATTGATCTAAGTAGGTTAGAAATCACTTACCCAAGTTACCCAGGTGCAAAGGTCTTCAAAATCGCCCTTCCCCAGCTCCAAAATTCGAAATGGTGAAAATAGGCTTAAGCTCTCGAATCTGATATAATTGCCCAGCAATATCCGCACCTGCGCCCCTGGGACCGCACCTGCGAAAATACCATCACAGGTGCGAAAACCCACTAAAAGTCCTGGGGTCGCACCAGCGGTCAAATGGCCGCATCTGCGGAAAACAAATCGCACCTGCGAGGACTGGGGGATTGGGCCAAGTCCGCACCTGTGAGCTCCTCGCCAAAAATTAAGCTTTGCATCTAAGGTCCGAATCACGTCAAACTAAGTCCATTTCTTACCAAATTTCACAGATAACACATATAACTCATATCGAACCTGTACCGGGCTCCGGAACCATAATACGGGCCTGATATCACAGGTTTCACCTGAAATTTCATTTCAAATCCCTTTATATTTTTCAGAAAATAATTTTCTTTAAAAATTCATTTCTCGGACTTGGGACCTTGGAATTCGATTCTGAGCATACACCCAAGTCCCATATTTTCCTACGGACCCTCCGGGACCATCAAATCACGGGTCCGGGTCTGTTTACCAAAAACGTTGACTGAAGTCAACTTTATTCAAATTTCTACTACAAAATTATCATTTTATCAGTTTTTCACATAAAGGCTTCCCGGCTACACGCCCAGGTTGTGCACGCAAATCAAGGTGAGATAAAAGGAGGTTTTCACGATCTCGGAACACAGAATTAGCTAGAATATACGGGATGACCTTTTGGGTCATCACAATCTCCCCCTCTTAAACAAACGTTCATCCTCGAACGTGCTAAGATTCACTTTAAACTCATCCAATCACTGATTGAGCACTTCCAACACATACCCTCGGGTTATCCCACGTCACCCCAACCTACATAAGCCTAATGACACCATCACAACTCCCATATAGCCTCCTCATCATCATCGATAAGCCTCATACCTCAATTCCTCACCTTCTACTCATTTCCAAAATACCCGATTCTAAATCCATATCCGGCATTAGCCTCAACCAGTTTCATCAACTCAAGTTTAAACCTATAAAGCACGACCTCACAGGATAGCACATCACACATAGGCTCAATAGCACTTTTGATCACAATAACTGGTCGAAATCAACTCAACATTGGCAATTTGTCCCACATATGGAAGAACTCTGCTTCCAAATCCCATAGTATCGATAATGATGCAATAAACACGAAGACCTCATCATTAGACACCCGAATCACCGAGTCACAGCTAACACCACTGGGCACACATCCCGCAAACTAAACTAAAGAAGCACATAACGAAATGACTGAGTATGAAAAATAGAAGCATATAAAGGTACTATCAAACAAGCCCATAGGCATAACTCTCTATCAATACTGACTTACCAAAAGCAATATAACAAGGAAGAAGCAAAGCATATGAACAAATCACAAGGATGCCATCCTGACAAAAATTCCACTGCGGTACTCAGCCCGGTCCAAACATATCAAATCACAAAGAATCACGAGGGTATCGCCCTTAATATGTGACACGTGTTGAATATATATCATACCAATAGAGATCTCCCGCTAATTCATCTCGGCTAACAAAATCATAGCGCTCACTTACTCACATCTCAATGGAGTATCAAATCACAGCTCGAAAACAAAATACTCAGGAGAATCACATAAAGCTTACCACGAGGGACGACATGGACTCACTTCCAGTTTCACCACTAGCAAGGATGAATAAAACAATGATAGACACGGGCTACTACTCATAGAATCTCCCAACAGGAGCAAGCACAAAAATAGAGTGCAAAACATGAAACTCACTCATAAATGAAACAACAAATAATGGAAATTCGTCCTGACCAACAGGACTATGGTGAAATACAATGGTACCCCACTTTAGCACATCAAGCCATACATGGGTGATGATATCTGGCATGACGGACTCTAGCCTACTACATGCAACACATCAACGGGTCGGGCCTCCCCCTCTTGGGCACCCTCTACCCACCTGAATACCCTGCCATAACACTCCTACCTGAATCCTGGAACAATCTCTCACCTTGTGGCTAACATCTCCACGCTGAAAACAATCTCTCTGCCAATGTGGCTGTGGAAAACATACAATACGGATCCTCTGAGACCTATGAGTACCTGAAACGCTCCCATGCGAAGCTGGGAATGCAAACTGAATTGGTTGACCAAAAACTCTCTACCATGACGTACCTTGGTTCCATAATAAGGACCAGTAGATTACTCTGGTCGAGGCCTACTCGCCTCCCAAAGCTTTCTCTCCTGATCTCATCTGACCTCTCGCTCTCGGTCCCACATGCTCCTTAATCGGCGAGCGATCCCCACTACCTGCTGAAACGAGGCGTCCTACTCTAACTCTCGAACCTCGCTGAACCGAATATCATGTCTGAATCTTTCAATGATTTTACGGACTCATCTCCTAACTGAAGCAACCAAACTAGGTACATAACTGGCCAACTCACTGAATCGGACGGCGTACTCCAATAGTGACATGGCGCCCTGACGCAATTGCTCAAATTCCGCGCCCCGAACATTCCAAGGAACTGAGATGCAACCTCCCTCAAAACATCTCCGAAAATTGAACCCATGCTAGTAAAGCTAACTCGGCCAGATTACCCCAACTCATATGCCGCCACCGTTGATCAACCCACTACTCTGGACCTGAGACGTGACAAAATTAATCCCGCTCGTCTCCACAATACCCGAAGTACGAAGAATATGGTGACACTCCTCCAAAAAACCCTGGGCATTATCCGCCGCCAATCCACTGAAAGATAAAAAGGTGGTACTTCCAGTACCTCTAAATCCCAAGGTGCTCTAGCTCCGATGTTGCTGTCCTAACCACGGGCTGAACTGAAACCACATGTCGTGCTGCCATGACAAATGGAACTGACCAATATGATCTCGCTGCTCTGGAGTGTAGACGGTGGGAGTCTGAACTCCTCCCTTTATCTGTGAAGCAACTGATGCACAAAAATCAACCCTACCTGAGCCGATGTACCAATTGTACTCAAAACTGCGCTCAGGTCTCCTGAAGTCCGGGGTAGTAACAGGCGCCCCCAGTACTTGTCCCCCAACTAGAACTACTGGCGACTCCCCAACGGCTGCTCTAGTAGGCATCTTAACTGCGGCATGTGCTCCTCGTTGGCCTCTGTCTCTGACCCTTGCCACATTTTCTTCGGGGTAACATCATCAGGAACCGTCGCTCGTGTCCTCACCATTGAGAGAGAAAGGAACGATAATTTCAAACTTCAAGATCAATGAACTCGCACGATAGGAATGAAGGAAGTGAAATTGTCCTAATAGTTCCGTAGCCTCTCGAAGATAAGTACAGACGTCTCCGTACCGATCCGCAAGACTCTACCAAACTCTCTTATGACTCGTAGAACCTATGAAAAATAGACCTCTGATACCAACTTGTCACGAACCAAATTTCCCTCCGTTGGGTATTGTGATGCACCTAGTCTTAGGGACTAGGTAAGCCTAACATTTCCATTGAACGAAAACAATAATAATGGAATTATAACAGTATCGATATAGACATCTTGACAGAGTTTACAATTTTCCAAAACCCGGTAAATACAAGTCATAAGCTTTACGAAATCTTTCTATCAAATCTAAATACAACTGTCTAGGAATAAGTAAGTACAGGTGAATAGAAATAAAACAGGAAGGTGATTCTGAAGCCTGCAAACACAGCAGCAGGTTACGTTGAGTATCCTCAGCAATGATCTTCACAACTACTAACAAAAATAACCTGGATTTGCACACAAAAATGTACAGAAGTGTAGTATGAGCACACCACAGTGGTGCCCAGTAAGTATCAAGACTAACCTCGGTGAAGTAGTGACGAACACTAGTCAAGATACCACCGGTCTAATAAGTAAAAAGTCATAAATGTATAAATGACCGAAACATAATATCTATCTAAAGATTTTTCAATGTAATTAACGATATGATCGAATAATACGGAAGAAAATTCAATAATTACGATCAACGGACAGCATAATAGAAAATGCAAAGAGAATGGAAAGAATGCAATCCAAATGGCAGGAATCACAACCCAATAAAAGCACTAGCAACTCAGCACTGCATCAATTTATTCACGTCAGGCCTTAGCCAATAAACTCAATAAAATTGGTCAAACCTTCGAGTGAAAACCTTTAAAGCTTCAGTTTATTTTGAAAACTTTAAAGATATAATCATTTCGGAATAGAGAATATTTTTCTTTGAAATATAATTTCTCTGAATGTATATTTATATATATATTTATAAAGAGAAATCTTTAAAACATAGTCTCTTCAAATACGTGGTGTTCAAATATATTTTCCCGAATACTGCTTTTTCAAATATCATCAACATGCGTGATGTTCAAAATATACTTTCCCAAATACTGTTCTTTCAAATATCATCAAAATACGTGATGTTCAAAATATACTTTCCCAAATACTGCTCTTTCAAATATCATTTTTCTGCAAGACAAATACTTTTCAAATATAGTTTCGAAATAGAAGTCCTTTAGACATAACTTTTCCTGGAGATAATTGCTTTTCAGCTATACTTTTATATATATATATATTCTTCGATCCAAATCTCCTCAATGATAAAACCACCGGAACTCAGAACGCAACTCAGAATTTGTCATGCAATGTAGTACAGGGGGAAAGCTCCCGGAATCTCGTCCGTAGTCCCAATTTAAATATGCGATGCAGTACAGAGGGAAAGCTCCCGGATCTCTGTCTGTAATCCCCAATTTAAATATGCAGTGTAGTATAGGGGGAAAGCTCCCGGATCTCTGTCTATAGTCCCAATTTAAATATGCAATGCGGTACAAGGAGAAAGCTTCCAGATCTCAGTCTGTAGTCCAAATTTAAATATGCAATGCAGCCACTGAGGAAAACAACCAGAATGCGACAGAAACAACATATATTGCCACAACCGGCACAAAAGCAAACAAGATCGAATGCAAAGTGCGATGAGCAAATCAATACAAAGACTTAAATCACAAAAATGGTAAAAACTCACTCATAAGAAGTAGCCACCGAAAGGAATGCCAAGCACAAAGAGAAAACAGCATAACGAGGGGAAAACAAGACAAATATAGCAACGATTCTATATATTCAAGTTCACAACCAAGAAACCAAATCATCTCGACAAGGGAATCAGCTATACCAATCTCACTTAGACAATTAGCTTCACCGAATAAACTCAGTTTGAACAAATGCTTAGTAAACAGGCGGCATCAAAGAATACTATCAACATGGGCGGTCATCGATTAAATCGAAGTAGTACTTAAGAGGAAAATCATTTAAATCACAATGTACGACTCACGGGCATGCTTGACCAACGTATAGATATTCCAATTACTTGTTAGACATTTATAGGGCGAGATTATACTAGTTTTAGTCCCATAGGCAGTGTATGAAGAAAGATATAGTATAACGGTGGGAAAAACAAAGTCTTCATTTAAGTCAATGAAGATCATATAAGAAACAAGGAATGCTAGGCAAGTATTTCTAATTTGAGCAGGGAGAGATGAAACTAGAAATCAGGAATTTAAATATAACAATTTCAATTCATACGCGGGGAACATAAAGACCTAGAAATCCCTAAAGGGCAATCTATTTGCAAATAAGTCCGAGTACGCACTCGTCACCTCGCGTACGCGGACTACAATCCACATAGAAAACTCAATCCTAAGGGGTAGTTCCCCCACACAAGGTTAGTCAAGATACTTACCTTGACTGGTGCTAATCAACTCAATACCACGCTCTTGCCACGAGTACCCAACTCCGGATGGCCCAAATCTAGAAAATTCGATTGCATATTGTAAATATCATCTCAAGGAAACAAAATAACTAATAAGTTCGAAGCTAAAATGCGAAGTTAGGAAATTCGCCCAAAAAGTTCCCCGGACCCACGTCACGAAATCGGGTAAAAATTATATTTTCCGGGCACCCATTCACTCACGAGTCTAAACATATGAAAATCTCTCAAATCAGAGGTCAAAAATCCAATCAAAACCCAATAATTTGGTCTATGAAGTTTATCAAATTTTTCCCAAATCTTCCACCAAATTCGAACCGAATTTAAGTTAGGAATCATGGAAATTGATCTAAGTAGGTTAGAAATCATTTACCCAAGTTACCCAGGAGAAAAGGTCTTCAAAAATCGCCATTCCCCAGCTCCAAAATTCGAAATGGTGAAAATAGGCTTAAGCCCTCGAATCTGATATAATTGCCCAGCAATATCCGCACCTGCGCCCCTAAGACCGCACATGCGGTCCCGCACCTACGAAAATACCATCGCAGGTGCAAAAACCTACTAAAAGGCCTGGGGTCGCACCTACGGTCAAATGGACGCACATGCGAGGACTGGGGGATTGGACCAAGTCCGCACCTGCGAGCTCCTCGCCACACCTGCAGAAGGTCCATCGCAGGTGCGAGACACCAGAACCAGCAATGGTTCAGCTGTCTTCCAAGTTCTAATATCATTCGATGAGCATCCGAAACGTACCCGAGGCCCCCGGGACCCCGTCCAACCACACACACAAAGTTTTATAACCTAACACGGACTCGCTCGAGGTTTCAAACCACATAAAACAACACTAAAATGATGAATTAAACTAAGAATCCATGAAATTCCTCAAAACTTCTATAAACATTAAGTTTTGCATCTAAGGTCCGAATCACGTCAAACTAAGTTCGTTTCTTACCAAATTTCACAGATAACACATATAAATTATATCGAACCTGTACCGGGCTCCGGAACCATAATACGGGCCCGATATCACATGTTTCACCTCAAATTTCATTTTCAAAAACCTTTATATTTTTCAGAAAACAATTTTCTTTAAAAATTTATTTCTCGGACTTGGGACCTCGGAATTCGATTCCGGGCATACGCCCAAGTCCCGTATTTTCCTATGGACCCTTCGGGACCGTCAAACCACGGGTCCGGGTCTGTTTACCAAAAATATTGACTGAAGTCAACTTTACTCAAATTTCTAATACAAAATTATCATTTTTATCAGTTTTTCACATAAAAGCTTCCCGGCTACACGCCCGGGCTGTGCACATAAATCAAAGTGATATAGAAGGAGGTTTTCATGACCTCAGAATACAGAATTAGCTAGAATATACGGGATAAACTTTTGGGTCATCCCAGTTGAAAGAGGCCACGAACATCATGATACTCTTAAAAAGGGACAGAGTTAAGGTATGTGAGGCTAACTCTCTTTACATTTGGAAATGTCTATGATTCTCCCTACGTCCCATTCTTTATGACTGCTACGAGTTTCCTCAAAAAGTAATTATGCCTTAGTTCCATAAATAGTTATAGAACTTCTATTCTCGAGATGGCATAGTTTCATAATCGTTCTATATCCTATGAGTTTCAGTTATAACAAATCAATTTATTATGAATACATGTCTCAGTCTAGTTCTATTCGGTATTTCAGTATCATGTAACTCAGTATGGTTCAGTATTTTAGTATCATGTATTGCAGTATGATTCTCAATTCCAAATTCTAAATTCCTAAATGTTCAACACCTGTATTTGGGCCTAAGATAGCAGTTTATGCTTTACGCATTTTGGGCCTGAGACCGCAGTTATGTATACGTATACTTGGGCCCGAGGCCGCAGTTTGTGCACATGTATATGTACTGACGTTCCTTTTTGCCCGAGGCCTGCATCTCACGATACAGGTAACGATTTACAGGTTGAGAATTCTGATTGCTAGGAAATCTTGTATTAGCTATTGGTGAGCCCCACTCTTTCGGGGCATTATCCTTTTTTTTTCAGTTTTCGGTCTTTATAGTATTTCAGTTAGTAATGTATGCCGGGGACCTTGTCTCGGTAAACAGTTAGCATTTCAGTATTCTTAGAGGCTTCATAGACTATAGTTCGGTTAGTCAGATGTTAGCAGGCATTTATGTGTTATCCTTGTCAGCTACTCATTTACATTTACAGACTTTTTAGTATTTTCCGCATTTATGATATTCAGTCAGACTCTTTAGTAGATCATTATATTGTATATCTATATCTAGCCTACCGTTATACCACATGTTTATTCAGCTATCCAGTTGGTTCGCTCGGTCACATGCAGTCAGGCACCGAGTTCCGTGTTACGCCCAGGCCATGGTTCGGGGCGTGACAAAGCTCAAGTAGAGAATTCCCCTGAAGAAGAAAACAAGATGTTAAAATAGCATGAGACAGATACTGAAGCATAAACAGAACCACGTGAGGAAGTCGTATGGGTGGAGGGAAATAGAAATTGTCTGATTCTGAATTTCAAGTGTCCCGGTGGTAAGCCTGGGGGTGTACAAAGGAAACCGACAAACCGCACCGAATCGATAATCCAAATCAAACCGAGAAAAAAATCTGAATATGGTTGGTTTGATTTGGTTTGGTGTTGGGGAAAAAACCCGACCATAATTTGTTTGGTTTGGTTTTATCTAAAAAGAAAGTCAAATCGAACCAAATCAACCCGATATTACATGTATCAAAGTTAAATATATTTAATACATAAAAATATTTATTGTTGTGTAGTTTATAAATATTTCTTAAATATTTTCATAGCTTTATCTTTTAACTTATTATTTTAAACTTGGACTTAAAATTCTTGAATGCTACAATAAGTTTTGTAGTCAATATTAATGCTAATAAAAGACATTCAATTTAATTGTACTAGGAATTTCAATATTGTTGGGAATCTATTTCTTTTTTAGTTTTCCCATGGTTTAGATAAAATGCACAACTTGTTTTTTTATAGTGTTTAGTCATGTAAAAATAGTACTTGTTAGTCGTACTTATTTTAGCAACTTAGTAATTTTAGATTATTTTTATTTTTATTATGGCATATTAATAATATTTATTTTTTGTGATTTTATTAACTTTAGTGTTGAATATTTTAATACAATCCCATAGCTCATCTCATATTTTATGTTATTTTCTTGAAAAACACCTTATATAATTATGTCTTATTAAGATCAAAGAAATATTTGGAGCACAAATTCTATGTTTTGTGCTATGAAGATTATATGAAAGAAAAATACTGAAATAATCCAAAAACCCGAGAAAAACCGAGGTTAAAAAATCTGACTTTTATTGGTTTAGTTTGGACTTTAGATTTAATAACCCGACATAATTGGTTTGGTTTGGTAATTGAAAAACCTAAACCAACCCGACCTATGTACACCTCTAGTGAAGGCCATCAGATTCTTCTCTGTGGAAATAACTGCTACTGCAAATTGTCAACTTTCTGAAAACCTTTCTGCTCAAGTGCATTGGTGGTTTAGATGATGATTGTAAGCACTAACTGGATCGGATTCACTAATCATCATATTTGTCTCTATGGAAATAACTGCTACAACAAATTGTCGACTTTCTGAAAACCTTTCTACTCAAGTGCATTGGTGGTTAGATGATGATTGTAAGCACTAACTGGATCAGATTCACTAATCATACAAGAACTATCTAGGTGCCATTTAATTCGGAAAATCTTAGTTGCATTATTTCTGTAGTGTTCTTTCATTGAGTAAATTAATCTTCAGGTGTCATTTTACCCATTTGATAAAAGATAGTCTTGTCTATGATGAAATTAATTGAATCCATTCGATGATGCAACATTCAAATGAATCTAAGTGAGGAATTTACAGTAGAGATAGAGAAGAAAATGAGGTGAAAAGATGAATCTCTGTTATTACATCAAGAGTGACCAAATACACGTGAGTGTGGGCATTTATAACAGCCCACCTCTAACCGCCTCTAACTATTTTCTTTTAAGAACAAAACTATTCTAACTTTTATATATAAGTCCCTCAACTTAGTTTATGTGTAGCTAGTCTATATGCCAATACTCCTCTTCAAGTTGGTGGGTGAAATACATCAAGCACACCAAGCTTGGACAAGAGGAAATGATCTTGCACTAATCCTAAACCCTTGTTCATAAGGTCAGCCAATTGTAAATTGGTGGAAATATATTATGGTGCCAATTTTCCAGTCTTGATCTTCTCTCGAACAAAGTGGCAATCTATCTCAATATGTTTAGTTCTTTCGTGAAAGATGGGATTGGCTGCTATTTGTAAAGCAGCTTTACTGTCGCAATGCAGAGGAACTGGTTGATGGACATGGAATTGAAGCTCTTTCAATAGTCCTAAAAACCACGTAATTTATGTTGCTGCTACTTCTAGACTCATGTATTCAGTTTCTGCTGAACTTCGACTCACAGTTTGCTGCTTCTTGGACTTCCAAGAAAGCAAAGAATCGCCAATTTAATGATGTACCGTGTGACTGATCTCCTAGTTCTTGGACAGGAGGCCCAGTCTGAATCACAATAAGCAGATATATTATTAATAGGACCAGTGCTTAGCAAAATTCCAAGGCCTGGGGCTGATTTCCCATATCTGACTATGCGCAATGTTGCATCCCAATGAGATTGTTTAGGATGTCTCATGAACTGGCTGAGTACTTGAACTGCAAAGCTAATATCTGGTCTAGTAATGGTTAGGTATAGTAACTTCCCAATGAGTCTTTGGTAGCTTCCAATATCTTCCAGTTCCTCATCTCCCTTGACTCTTACATGCTTGTCATAGTCGATGGTAGTCAATTTCTGATTCAATTCAATGGGAGTGGAGATTCGCTTGGTTGCTGCAAGTTCAGCTTCTGAGATCAATTGCAGAGCAAACTTTCTTTGAGGGAGCAGTATCCTTTCCTTTGATCTCAGAACTTCTATGCCAAGGAAATATCAAATTTCTCCTAGGTCATTTACCTTAAAAGAGATGTGTAGTGTCTGTTTAGCCTCTTCTATCAATTCTACATTGCTGCCAGTTATAAGCAAAGTCATCCACATACACCAGGATTATAACAATGTGAGGTCATCTCTTCTTAGTGAATAGAGAGTGATCATGAGCACTTTGAGAGTATCCTCCTTCCAGTAAAGCTTCAGTCAGTTTAATGTTTCATTGCCTTGAGGCTTGTTTAAGGCCATATAGAGATTTGAGTAGTTTGCACACTTTGTGCTCCCCTTGTTTTTGGAAGCCCTGAGGTGAGTCCATATAAATTTCTTCATAAAGGTCTCCTTGCAAGAATGCATTGTTCACATCCTTTTGAAATAAAGTCCAACCTCTTGATGCTGCAATGCTGATCACTGTCCTCACAGTGACCATTTTTGCCACCGGAGAGAAGGTTTCATGATAATTCGAACCTTTTTGTTGAGTATAACCCTTAGCCACTAATCTAGCTTTGCATATCTCTATTTCCCCATTTGCTTTGTATTTTATCTTGAACACCCATTTAGATCCTAGTGCTCTCTTACCAACAGGCAAGTCAACTATCGCCCAAGTAGCATTGTCCTCAAGAGCCTTAATTTCTTGACATTTCTTCTATCCAGCTCTTGTCCTTGCATGCTTCCCTGAAGGATTTAGGTCCAACTTCTGCTGCAAACACTCCCAAATAAGCCTGGTAATTGTTGGATAAATGACTATAGGAAATAGAGTTGGAGATACAGTGTGGCTTGTTCTGTGAGTTGCATGTGGTAATGTAATCTTTCAGCCCAATAGAGGGTCTCGAAACTCTATTGGATTTTCTGGTATGCAATTCATCTACATGTATTCCTTCTACAGGTGGTTGTCTTGTGTTTGCTTGTTCCTCAACTAATGGTACATTCTATTGAACTGTGTTTGCATCGTCAGTCTCAGCTATTGGACTCATAGCTTGTTCAGAATCAGCTACTGCTGGAATGGTTTCAGAATCTGTTATTCCCATTCCCTCATTTGGAATCTTCTCTTCAGTGTTTGGATGATGAATCGGTTGTTCATGCATGAGTTCAGTTGGAACAACTGATGGTGTATCACTTGGGAAGAGATCTTCTTCAATTTGCATCCCTTCCTTGAAAGGGAAGATATGATCTTTGAATGTTACATCTCTGCTAACAAATACTCTTCTGCTTTCGAGATCATACAACCTATAGCCTGTTTTTGTTTCTGAATAGCCAATGAGAATGGATCTCCTTACCCTTGGTGCAAACTTATCTCCTCCAGGTAAATTGCTTGCAAAACAAAGACATCCAAATACTCTTAGGTGATCTATTCTTGCTGGTTTTCCATGTAACATTTCATATGTACATTTCCCTTGTAATACTTCTATGGGCAATTTGTTTATCAGATAGGCAGTTGTTCTTACACAGTCCCCCAAAATCTTATTGGCACTAAGCTTTGGAATTTCAGGGCAATTTGTTTATCAGATAGGCAATTATGTTTTCTTTCAATTGTACCATTCTATTGAGGAGTATATGGTCAACTACTCTGATAGATGATTCCCAAAGAAGTCAACAATTCATTACATTGAGAATTTAAAAACTCCGTACCATTATCCGATCTTAACACCTTGACAATTATACAAAACTGATTTTGAATCATTGCAACAAAGGTCTTTATTACAACTAGTACTTCAATTTTTGACTGGATCAAACACACCCAAGTGTACCTACTATAGTCATCAACTATAGTAACAAAGTAGTGCTTCCTATCATATGTAGGTACTCTGTGAAGTCCCCAAACATCTAAGTGAATGAGTTGAAAAATTCCGGCAGAACTATTACTACTAATAGGAAACCTTTAGCCTACATTATATAGCTAATGGACATACTTGACAATTCTCTTGTACCTGCACATCAACTTTATTCTGCAACCTTGGAATATGTTGCATTGCCTTCATTGAAGCATGTCCTAACCTTAAATGCCATAGTTCAGTTTCTTCTCCTTTTCTCATGAAAACTCCTGCAACTGCTACTGTTATATTCTCCTTAAGTAAGTACAAACCATTTTTCTCTCTACCAATCCCCATCATCCTGTCACTGTAAAGATCCTGAAATATACAGAAATCAGGAAAGAATGTGGCTGAGCAACAGAGATCCTTTGTGAGCTTAGATACTGACAACAAGTTAAATTTAAAATCTGGCACATATAAGACATTTGTTATTATCTTATTTCCTAATATGGAGTCCTTTCTTGTGTGAGTTATTTGAGATTTACTTCCAGTAGGAAGTTGTACTCCATGTATCCCTTGATCATCTGCCCTTTTAATACTGTTAGAATATTATTATAGTGTATAACATGATGTATCTATTACCCAATCACACATACCTGCATCGGATAAAATAGAGACTATACCTGCAAAATGATTAGAACTTTCTGCAGTTGTTGTTTTTGACAGCAACTTGACCAGCTGTTGATACTGTTCTTCTGTGAAGAACTGCCCTGCTCTTTGTATTTGCACATTCATCGGTTCCCTTCCTCACTATTAGCATTCACATTCACATTGTTAGCACAGACCTTTCCTCATGCAGGTTGATTCTTCTTTTACTCTTAAAGTCACATGTATATCCAATTATTTTGAAGAAATTCTCCTTAAGATGCCCTTTATACCCACAATGTTCACAAATGACTCCAGGTCTTTTTGCTCTAACGTCCTGGCCTCACCCTGCTAACATGGTGAGTGGTTCCCAATGTGTACCAACAACACCTAAAGACCTATGACTTTCTTCCTGAGTGACTATAGTGTAGGCTTCATTAACAGTAACAACAGGCATTTTAGTTAACACATTGCTTAGTATGTGCTTTCATTTAGCCCCATAAGAAATTGCAGCAAACGTTGAGATCTCAGATGTTCTACTAAGGGTCGAGATTCCTCAAAGTCACACGAAGACAGTGGTACTAACACATCTAATTCATCCCACAAATCCTTCATTTTAGAAAAATAGCTAGTGACAGAGTCAGTACCTTGCCTTAGGATTGTGATGGTTGTCCAAAGGTGATAAATCCTTGTCAAATCTGATCGATCAAATCTTTCCTGAAAATAATTCCACTTTCCTTGCATTAGAGGCATAGACGATACTCGGCATCAATTCACTCGATACAGTGCTCCCAATCCATGACAACGGTCACATTACATTTTTTCCATTCCTCTGCTAATTCTCCTCTGTACATACTCTTCACACAAGTTCCGTCCACAAACCCTAGCCTACTTTTTCCCCTGAGCGCCAATTTCATTGCTCTACTCCACAGAGCATAGTTTTCCGACCTTGTGAGTTTGAGCGGTATTAGGACGAGTCCTGGAGCATCTGAGGGTTGTAGAAACAACGGATGATTGTGATCTAGAGAAGCAACTTCGTTTCGTGCCATGGCTGACTGAAATTCAGCTTCGTCGGAGCTCCGATCTTCTGAATTTTGCCTGAATCTCGATGAATTCATGATCGCCGCTCTGATACCATGATGAAATCAATTGAATCCATTGGATGATGCAGCATGCAAATGAATCTGAGTGAGGAATTTACAGTAGAGATAGAGAAGAAAATGAGGTGAAAAGATGAATCTCTCTTATTACATCAAGAGTGACCAAATACACGTGAGTGTAGGCATTTATAACAGTCCACCGCTATACGCCTCTAACTATTTTCTTTTAAGGACAAAACTATTCTAACTTTTACACATAAGCCCCTCAACTTAGTTTATGTGTAGCTAGTCTACATGTCAATAGTCTAGTTTGTTCTCATCAGTCAATGTGTGAACTTGTTTCATTCCCTTTTAGATTGTGAATTCAAAAGTTTGGAAATGTTTGCATAATGAAGACTTGGTTCGATAATTACCACAGAAAAGTAAAGGAAAAAAGGAAAGATCAAAAGGCAGGTCAATTTGCAAGAAGAACCTCATTAGAAGAAACATCTCTTGTCTGAGTTCCAATACACCATAACTTATTTCAGTCAATCGAAAAAGAAACAAGAGTATCAAACCATTAAAACAAAAAAATGCCCTGGTGTCTCTTTTTACTTTGTATTCCTACCTACATCTTTCAATGCAAACATTGCTCTCACTTTCTCATGTTCCCACTTCCACCCTTTAAAGCGCGCTAAGGCATGTTTGGAATTTTTCTAAAGCCAAAGACTAATATGCTAGAACCTACAAAATCTCACAGTTCATCCTTAACATCATTAGTGGTACTACTCTCGGGGCTTGAACTGGCATCAGACTCTGTAGGTTTCTGTGTTGAAGCCGGCTTTTGAATCTTGAAGGGGATAGATGCGTGCTTTTTCAGGAATTTGTAGAAGGCCACCACTGTACGGTCTGTGTCAACAGTAATCTGTAGAACAGGATGATCATTTAAAGATGAATCATTCATCGTTTTTAAGAAGCGAAATGGAATGGAACATATACAAAACAATTTTGGGAACACTCACTGGATCAAAGCTCTTGTTGCCAGCTGGGAAGAACAGAAGTGTTGGGAATCCATCAGACTGCAATAAATCAAATAATCATTAATCCGATATTCGAACAACCACAATAATTCCCTCCCCTTGCACCTCTCAAAGGATAAATGAAAAGAATAAACAAGTGGCACTCTTTTCCTCCTATAGCTCAACTCTTTTACGAGGACCAAGCAAGTGAAATTTTTTTATGCATGGTGGTGAGACTTAAAGTTGGGACCTATGCATAATATAAATAATGTGACCATATTATCTAAATGTTTAAGTTGTTAGAGGCGACACTAGAATTACTTGTGTCATCAACGAACCCTTGGTGTTCTATGCATTTCCTTTCTTAAAGATAAATGTCGGTATACACACGAAAGGATGCAGTATAAATTGAAGCATGCTCACAAACATATCCAATCAACAAACCGACCATGTACTAGGATATAGAATCTGGCACATCCCTTGCTTGACACAAGAGTACGTAACTGAAGTCAAAACATGAAGTTGCAAAATGTACCTTGGCCCGGGGATGCTCATTTGTTGTACCATCCATCTTGGCAACAACAAGGGAGTCGATGCCTCTTAAATGCTTGCCAAGCTTGTTGTATATGGGTTCTAGTGATTGACAATGTCCACACCAAGGAGCATATATCTGTTTTGAATTACAAACCAAAACTCTCCATTAGACATCCAGAACAACCTCAAAAGTTTTGGATGTTGCACATCCAGTTATCTGCATCATTGAATAATACATGCACTCATTCAAAACAAGACGACTAGTACCTCAAGAAGAACATCTTTTGATTCATCCAGAACAATTTCGTCAAAGTTATTGCCGACCACAACTTTGACATCCCCGTCATTCTGCATGAAGGATCAAAGGGTTTGAGAAAACAAAGCTCAATCTGAAGCTTAATGTTGGAAAGTAGTGAAAAGAACCAGAAGACTTACGGTCTCAGGGATTGGGTCAGATTTATAAAAGGGCTTTAGATTGTCTTCCAGAAACTTCTTCCCGAATGACTGCAAAACAAATAACAAAAGAATACATACAGGATAAGATAGGAAGTCGAGGATTAGCTGAGAGAAACCTTGCTAACCTAAGGTGATCTCTCAAAAAGGAGCAAAATCCGAAGCTACAAAAATGAATTCCACTGCAGCTCTCTCATTAATGCCAAGCTTTACCATTCACCAACAAAGATTTCAATGGCTAAAAAATTTAATTGTTTCAAGGTATTATCCATCTCATCGAGGCTAACATCATAAAATCAAATTTTCAAGTTGATGAACTGTTTTACTCTATGTAACTTTGAGAAGGAAAGGCCAATCACTCCAACTTTCTGATTTATTCAATCTACTTTCTCCCCACCAAACCCCTCATTTATAGTTCTATTTTAAAAGAAAATAATATGTATAACTTATTCATATACACATTTGATATAATTTAACACAAGGGGAAGTAACATGCGGACTATGTTACAAAGGGTTTATCTAAACGTTTGGTTCTAAAGTTAGCAGTCAACAAACCTTGACACTGTCCAAGGTTATTTCACCTTCCAGTACAAACTTCCTCCCATCCTCATTTCCTGTATATGCGAGAACCTGCACCAATTCTCGGGTTAGATGCTAGGAAGTTTACGGAAGTTCAAAAACAAAATATCTGCAAAGTGAGTAAACTAAAAACATCTTACTCTTGGGGCATCACCGCTAACACCAAAGTACTCTGAAACTGGTTTTCCAACATCTTCATTGTCGATTTCAACATAAACAGAGATAAGCTGCAATGTTTTGAAAAGAAAAAAAAAACACAAAAGAATTTTGAGTCAGAGAATTGGCAAAAGCACTATGCAGACAGCTATTCCTTATAAAGTGACTGGCTGCCCTAAATAAAGGCTTTTCTTTCTTCTTAGCATGTTTCCAAGGAAGTATCAGAAATCACAACAAGCCCATCCCTTTTTCTCCTTTGTATACACGAGACATTCACAAATGCCCATAATAGTGCATATCTGAAAGAAGTGGTAAGATTCTCACCTTTCCTTTAAAAGCTTTCACAGCCTCTTGAAATATTGGCAGAAACTTGTCTGAATCTTTGGAAGTGGCAAAAAGTATCAACTGTGAATAAGAAAGAGAACATGTAAAACAAAAGAAAGAAAAACCACCCAAGATCAGCCTACTATTGTTAGCTTAATGATCACCTGCTTCTTAATGGGATTTTCAAATATCTCTGAGGCACTTTCCCGAGTAAAATTGGTGACAAGAGGAAGTTTGTTCTGAAAAACAAACTCAGCTATTGCTGCCTTGGTGAACTCACCGCCTGCAAGAAAGCATGACATTGGTAAATACTTCTCTATTGAAATGATTAATGCTATATAATTGCATTAGCCAAACTAACCGAAGTGGTTGATATTTTCGGCTTCCTTCTTAATTATGACAAGAGCTGGACGTTTGGCTTGAGAATCAATGTGGAAGAGCTTTGCCACATCTGGACTGGCAGTCTGATAGAAGTTGACATCATCTTCTAGTGCAGCAGCTGCAGCAAGCTCTTCACTTTTATCACCCTGCAAACATGCAAAATGATTTTTAAAAGAAATTACCACATGTATATATGCTACAACAGTATGTTAAGAAATGCTGTCAATTACGGAAAAACAAAACTCAACTGTCACATATTTCTTTTTATTTTGCTTGTGTTCCATTTTTATCCTTACGAATTATAATTCATGTTTTTTTCCCTCTAGCTTTGTTTTTCCCATAAAATTAAAAATAAGAAAGTGGTATTATAATCTTCACTTGCATTATCACAGTATCACCTATATAACTGGAAAAGGCATCCCAAACATTTTATATCACTGTATTACATGCCAAAAGTCACTAAATTCGGTTTCCACATATGTCTTTTTTACTCTTTGGTATAAATCTTCTTTTGGTCCCTTTAGCTAGGTTTTGAATCCCCTTATAAATCTTCTTTTGGTCCCTTGGGCTAGGTTTTGAATCCCCTTATAAATCTTCTTTTGGTCCCTTTAGCTAGCTTATGAATCCCAACAAATCAAAATTAAGAAAGTCACGTCCACCTTCGTTACCAGTGGTATATCTAGTCGAATATATAGCAGCTGGATATGATGAGATATCAGCAAATTTCTCCCAAAAAAACCTAAAGTCGAGGAATTCAATCAACTCTAAAGTTAGTTCGCAAGCTACAGCTACTACTAAAGTTAATTCAATCAATAATTTTGTTCCATTGATTAAATCTAAAAGCAACACTAGCTTGAGTGAGAGAAGTAACACTGTACTAATTAATCACCATAATCTGAATTGTGTTTAGGTCCCATCATGCTCAATAACGAAAAGAAACCAGCCTGGATAGAGGAATTACCACTAAATAATTCAAATAAGCCAACACTACTTTTTTCTCATCTTTCAAGATACGTTCTGCCTCCTCTGCCGTCGTTATATTTGATAGAGCAGGTCCAGTCTTCTTTTTTATCCATGAAACAATAGCATCCCTGCAATGAAAAACAAATGAAAATCCTTTTCGGAATACAGCAAAGTAAAAGGAATGTTAAGATAACAAAACCCACCGTATGGAAGGAAAGAATTTAACTTTTATATGTTTTTAAATCTATTTACACAATCAGGTCACCTAAGAGTAATTACAACTAACTGTTTATATCAAGTTAAAAGTAAGTACAAGTAACTGTTTATATTAAGCACAAATTTGTAACTTGAAAAATATGGTAAATGGCATGATACAACGAGTCAAATTACATGTATGTTGTAAAAATCTTCAAATATTCTAAGCAAAACAGTGCTTGGAATACGTATTAAATGAGATTAATCAACACTTTCGACCATACAGTAATTTAATAGGTTTCCAATTTCTTTAACGAGTTCAGGACCACCAGTCAAGAGCACATCAGCAATTCATTTCAGCACTCACCAATACATCCAATGAATTTACAAATGAAACTAGACATCGTACAAATTTAAGATCCACTCTCACAATAAGTTGCACTGTTAGAAAATTTTGAGAATTTTGAGAATATAAATAAAAGTACAAGCCACTAGCAAGAGTAATAGATAGGGAAAGAGGAACATGTTAATTCACCAAGCAAGCCGAAAATTGAGAAGTCGCACGCAAACACGCAAAATTCAAAACACGACAGAATCAAGTGAAAAACCAACTTACTTGTTTCTTTCACCATTATAAGGCTTGTGAAGGCCATCAATGAAGAAGAAAACAGTGGGATAGCCTTGAACTTCATACTTCTGGGCCAGCTCAGCTTCTTCAGTAGCATCCACTTTAGCAAGCATCACATTCTCTCCTTTCAGCTCCGTCGCGGCCGCAGCATACTCCGGCGCGAGTGCCTGGCAATGACCGCACCACGGCGCGTAGAACTCAACCATAACATGTTTATTCTTCGCAATAAACTCACTGAAATTTCCTTCCTTCAGTACCGCAACATCCTTCTCATCCACTGCCGGCGGCTCGTAGGAGTCGTATCCCTGATCCGAAGCATCGGAATCCTCCTCGAGATCGTCGTAGTTCTCGTAATCGCGGTGGTCGCCGTACGGATTGGAATCTGAATGAGCATCAGCAGCAGAATCCTCTTCTTCGAGGAAACTGAGATCTTCTTCTTCTTCTTCAATATTTTTGCTGTGTAAAGACGACGCCGTGTTGAAGCAAATGAGACTGAGTAGAAGAATCGAGAGAATTAGATATTTCGTCATCGCCATTTTTGGTGAAGAAAGTTGAAACTGAAACAAGAAGAGAAGTAAAGAGGGAAAGTCTTCAGTTGTGTACTTGTACAAGACTGGTTTAATGATACGAGTTGTACTTTAAGCTTGTGCCATTGTACGGTCATCAAAAATTGCTGATCCCACTTTATTACACGGAGATTTTTGCGCTCATGGGATCACACTGAAGGTAGACACGTGTCACCATTAGATTGGGTCTTGCGAAATAATAGCCAATAGGGATATGACACGTCAGAAAATTGAGGTGGTGAAGTAAACTGTTGACTTTTCAATTTTTGGATATAGATGGGATCGAGAAGTAAAATATTGACACTATGACTAGGAGAAATGTAGTGCTCTCGTATATTCCACATCAATGTTTGACATTTTAATGTGCCAGTTCTTTTTTCTCTTCTTTTCTTTTGGGGCGAGGGGGGATGGGGGTTTAATCTGTCTTTATTCAATGTAATTTTAGAAAACGATTTGTCTTAAATTTCCATTTAAAGATCAATGGAAAAGTAATATTCCAAAAAAAATTAATACAAGAATTGATTAGTCAAGCATCAAGGGTTAAGGGTGATAATGGATTAGATAAATTGATTTTCCAAGTTACTATGGTTCATTGCACGATATGTGACTTGAATCTCGTCTCGGTGTTGTAATATGCTGATATGGGATGGGATCAATATAGTCTTGGGCTCTCCCATCTCAATTAGCTAGTTTTTGTGGTGTGGTTCAATCTGAGTTGTATCAATCGTATACACCGAGCCATGGATGGTGATGCCAGTATTGCAGTGAAAAAGTCTAGCGCACAACCGTCCGGGACGACACATGCGGAGCGCGATGGTTTGCAGTTTTGGCTCCAAGCACAAGCCACTAAGACAAGTGCTTTAGGCCCCAAATTTGAGGGAACCGCATTTTTCAACAACCATTAATATTAGGGACTATGTTTATAGGAGCTTTTTTTTAAAAATAAATAAATTAATTAAAATTTTGATTAAAAAGGAAAGACAGTTTGTGGGTGTATAAATGAGGTAAATTAGGTAATAAAATCAACATATTTACCTTAGTGTGTGAATGTAAATTTTATTTTGGATTATATTTGACTTACTCAGTAGGATATATAACCCAAATTCTGCTTCTGTGTTTAGTTTTTTCTCACAAAACAGAGTTTACTTTACTCCTTTTCCCCATTCTTCAAAGAAAATTATAATTTTGTCATTCCGAAGACGCAATAAGCAAATTGAAGCAGTGAATTCAGATATTGTTGGCCTAGACTTATTTTTTATATGATACTTTAATTGATACTAAAAGTGCTAAGAAAGACAGCAGTAGTGGAATATGATACTTTAATTTATATACTTAATCAAATAAAAGATTGAATTCTTTTTCAAATACTTATATTGCTTATAGACTAGTGTTAACAGTTCGTTAGATGAAAGACAGTTTCAAAATTAGAATTAATAAAATATTATCTAAAATCAACAATATCTCAAAATGTTAGAAAAATAATCTTCAAATAAAGTTGTATATGAATTATTTTTAAAAAGAAACAATTGAAGGACTCATTTTAAAGTTTCGCTTTAGTCCACCGAATATCATGAGCCGCCCCTGGTGGTTTGTTATGGTCCATTGCAAGGTATGAGACTTAAATCTCACATCGATGTTGCAATGTATTGGTGTGCGGTACATATAACATTGGGCTCTCCCACGTTCAATAACAAGTTCTTGGGGTGTGGTTCTCCATGAATTGTATCACAATTCAATTCAATTCATGACATTTTCATTTTTGCAATTCCGCTCATGCCTTGGCTTTCATCATAGGGTTCTTCTACTGTCAAAATCAAACATAGAAGTTGTGTGTTACATTAGTTGATGCACATAGACATCGTGATTAATTTACGTTACAAGTTGGTTAAATTTGAATGAATTTAGAAATGGTTAATGAGTCTGGAGAGAGTATATTGAAATGCTCTCTTAATATTAAAGGTAGATATAAATTAGATACTAGTATCATTTATTAAGTTCTCCAAATACACAAATAACACCAAAAAGAAGACCAAAATGAAATTTGGCCTTAACTCGCCTAGATAAAATGCCTAAATTGCAGGAAGAGAAAACCCTGCTAGCACCATGAATTTTGCTTTGAACCCGAAGTGCTTATTTCACTTTGGACCATATTGTAGACATATAAAGTTTAGGGATTTTTCTCTAGCTATATTATATTAGAAACTTATTTACCTATATTTTTTATGTTTTGAAGTTTTTAATAAGTATCTAGTTTTTTCTTACCAATTGTATATATTGCTTCTTAAAAGACTCTCAATTAAGGGACTCAATTATATCCTTTCTTTCTTTTTTCCTTCTCCCTCTCTCTCTCTCTCTCTCTCTCTCTCTCTCTCTCTCTCTCATCAAAATCTCTTAATCTATGCACAGAATCTCCATCTTCTCTCTTTCCATCATTACCGACAGCTTTATATTATTAAAAAATATTCTAAAAATTTATGATAACTGTATCATAATTGTATTTGAATTGTATTAGATATATCAATTCCTAAAACATAAGTGTATCACAATTGTATCTAACTTGTATCCGATATATTAACACCCAAAATAATACCTGATACAATATTAATAAATTAATATACATTTATCATACTTGTGATACAAGCTGTGAAATTCGTCATGAGCGCACAACTGCTCGTAACAATATACAATGAATATACAATTATCATACATTTGTAATACAATTCCTACAAGAATTATGATACATATACAATTATAATACAATCGTGATACACTTCTTAAAAATTGTGACATAATTATGATCTTCATCTTTTTCAAGTTTCACTCTCAACTCTACACTAGAAATTTAATATAATCGTATTATAATTGTATTAGTATTGTATCGAGTATTATTTTGGATATTGATGTATCATATACAAGTCACGTACAATAAAGATTTTAGAAACAAAGAAAACAAGATTCAAAACTTACCCACAACTTGATTCTAGAGCAATATTTCAAATTTTGCCGTATCGCATCAATAAGAAATAGAGATTTTGGGTGATTAGTAAGAAAGAGAAATTGAATTTCAAAAGTTTTAGAAGAGGAAACGAATCTGCAGTTTTTTTTTGGGGGGGGGGGGGGAAA
>ML428362.1:8774-24545 GCA_005239525.1 Nicotiana knightiana
TTTCTCAGGGTGAATATGATCATAAAAGGATCAATTCACCTCTGGACTTGTCATTTTCTTTTGTTGTACTCGGGACTTTTAGTCCTGTCAATTCTTTAACTTGATCATTTTAGGCATGTTGGAAGAGTAAACCTAACCGTTTGGGAGGTTTAGATTCCCTACGCTAGAGCCCTTTTGACTGACCTCACTTCTATACCCTCGAAAGGGGGGTAAACTACTCTCTAAATACCTAAAATATGGGGTGAAGTTGACCACTATGAAAGGTCAGATTCACTACCCTTTTAATGTTGGCTAAATGACTCTATTATGACTTCAAGGATATGGAATTAATCACAAGAAGTCTTTAACAGATAATTCTACTATTGTAATCACACATAGAGAGACAACCAGATTTTGATATGTGATCACAAGTTCAGCAGGAAGGAAAGCAACAGGTTTTATGTTACCTTTTTAGATTGAATCTGACTATGAAGGAGAGTCTGATTCAAACCCAGAGATACAAACTTACTTGACCTTTCTAACAACCATACCAGCACTTCAAATAGCATTCATTTGAACATTTTTGACTATTCTTGGCTTTTTAGAGACTGAATCAGACCATATAAGGGTTCAGATTCTCTACTCTATAGCCCTTTTGACCACATGCTGTATACCCTTTAAAGGGTGAATTTCAGCCATCTACACTACTGTTTTGTGCACTGTTGTGGGGTGAACTTGACTATCAATAAGTCAAACTCATCTACCCTAGTGCTAATACTAACCTATCTAGAGATTTGCTTGTTGAATCTCTTTATTGACCAAGGAGACTCAATTGAAAAGTATATTTCTGCATTCTTATTGATGGAATCTGACCATAGAGGAGGTCAGCTTCAACACTTTAATGCAGCTTGTTTCCTAATATAGGAACATGAGTACTTATCACATATAATCTTAAGCAAACAATCATGCACTAACAGGAGAAATACTAACACCAAAGACATTGCCTATCATACTCACAGAATGTGAATAAAACATCTGCACAGTCACATTTAATCAAAACAAGAACAGTAACTTCATTTGTCAAGAGTAACCAGTTTTACACAATGAGCAGAAAAATGAGAATTCCAGTCCAAAATTTCATTAAGAAGAGATGAACTAATACATACCTTTAGAGAGAGAATAACAAAGAGACTTGACCAAATAAAGGTCAAGTGGAACCAATAAACAGCAAAGAGGAAGAGAAATCAGCAACAAATAGCAGAAACCTCAGAGAAAACCAACCAGTCCAGCAATACCCCCCCCAGAAAGCTTGAGTATGAATACTTGAAAGAAAAACCTCCAGAAAAACCCCCAAAATTCAGACAGAGAAAATAGCAACTGAACTAGGCCATATCTTTATGAACTTGTTTTCCAAAAANAACCCCCAAAATTCAGACAGAGAAAATAGCAACTGAACTAGGCCATATCTTTATGAACTTATTTTCCAAAATGAAATCAGATTCTTCTAAATAATACTCTTTTTTTCAAAACCTCTTAAGTGGGGAAAATATTTCTGAGAATGGGGAGGATTCTATCCTAACAGCTCAAGAGTGTCCATAAAAAATCTCTTTTTTTTTTCTTCTGAATATCCTAGTCTATATATAGGGAAATTCAGGGTAGCATCTTTGGAGGATATTCCTTATCCTATTAGGCTGAAATAGTACATGTACAGCTGTCTAACCTTATCTTCTTGAACATTCTTTCTTATCAAAAGACCTTTCTATCCTTCAAATTCTGATTTCCTAACTACATTAACTAATATACCCCCTTGGAGTCCCTGAATTTACCATTGGGTAATCAGGGTTAAACTCACTTGGGTTATTACTTGGACTTTGGTTAGTTAACTCTAGTTAGCCTTCTACTTAACTAGGATCATTAGATATTAACTTGTTAATCAATTTGGGCCAATTAACTTCTTAACCCAAGTCAATACTGATTCAATTTGATTAATTCAAACTAATGATCTGAAATCAGAAGCTTGGTTAATTCATTAAGATCAGGTTAGCTAATTAATCCCAACTAGTTGTCCTGGACATGTCTTAGGACTTAAATAGTTTTTTAAGAGACTATTAGACTAGGTTAAGCTATTAAACAAGTGATTGTGGGAAATTATTGTTAACTTAATTAGTCCTGATAAGTCTAGGTTAAATCATAACTAAACATTGTTTTAGAACTGAGTTTTAGTCTAATAGGTTCATTAATTTCTCATTATTGACTGATTTTAACTTGTTTAGGATTTTGGTCGATTAATGAGAGTTAATTAATTTGTTAAAATTAATCAGTTTTCTTGTATTTAACATGTTTAAGTTTCACTTGAACCTAAGAAGAGTCAGTTTGTTTGAGTTAGTTGAATATACCAATCTTAAACTAAAAGTTGAAATTTAAACTGTGATTAATTGGAAGTTAATCATATAATTGAGACTAATCATAGGCATCAAAATCAAGGCTAAATAAAACGACAAAATATGAACAAAACAACAAAACATGAACAAAAACAAACAATAGGGGTTGTTTTTACTAACACAACATTTTAAACTATGAATTCAGGGATTTAATCGATCAATTGTTCGTGCTCGTTTATTGACAGAATTTAACAAGATAGAAATGTCCAGAAATTAACAGAGAAAGGAAACTAACTAAACAAAACCTAATGCTAATCTTGGTCATGCAAAACTACTACATTTAACAGTTAAATCATACAAAATAGTGCAAAATTCTAAACTAAATGTATTTAAAAAAAAACAGAAAACATGAAAAAGGAAAAATACATGGAATCAGTAAGCATCTAGGGCTTATTTATGCTGACAAATAGAGAAAAGAAATGGAAGTACCCGTTCGAGGGGTTTGGACGAACTCCGGCGACTAACCGGAGTTAAGCCGGACTACGACGACTTTCAAAAGTGACCTTTACTCACATGAATCGACGGCTATTGTCAAAAGCCATCTACTCATGTGATTTTTGAGTCACAGAGTCACCCAGATTCGCCATTAGCAAACATTACAGTTCTGACCACTTCTTAGATCTGGATTGACGGGATTCGAGTGGGTTTTTAGGGAAGCTGGTGGTGGGATGGGGTTAAGGGGACGGAGAAGACCAACCATAGGGTGAAGGTTTGGGGTTGATTGGAGGAGGTCCGGTGGCCGGACGGTAGGGGGATTCTAGGGCGGCTAGGGTTTTTAGAGAGAGGAGAGAGAGAGAGCCGGGTGGAGGGGGGTTAGGATTTGTGAAATGAAGGGGGTGGGGTGTGATTTGGACATATATATAGCTCAGAGGTGTGGGGTTCGGAACCGTTGGATCGAAATGATCCAACGACTGGGGTTTAATGGGGGCGAAACGGTGTCGTTTGGTTATTATGGGGGACAGGCCGGGTTAAGGGGTTTGGGCTGGGTTGTTTGGTGTTTAGGGAGAAAGAATTTGGGCCTGGGCAGCTCTGGCCCAGGTCTGATTTTAACTCTCTTTATTTAACCAAAAGCAATTTGTTAAATTCAACTCTAATTTAAACTAAGGAATGTAGTAATTAACTTAATCCTTATTTATTTACAGATTAATCAAGAATGACACGACCAATTCTATATTCCTAATTTAACCCGTGTTTTGTCGAATAAAAGATGATTAATTTCTGTAGTAATTAGTTATTAAAAACCACATTACGTTAGGTAATTGTGTACCATTTAAATAATTATAACAAATAACTTCATAATGCAGAATTTCAATGATTTTGAAAGATGAATTATGGATATGCAAGCAATGCAGATAATTCACAATTAATTACTGAAGAATCAATCAATATTCATAAAATCAATTGATTTATTGGGATTTTTATAGGACGATACGGCGAGTAAAACTCACATGCTCACAGTAAGCACCATATTCTCACCCCAAAAGTACATGTCATAATATTCCAATTTGTCGACTTTCGACGAAACTTGTTTTCTTCAATTCATTTAGCTTCTAACCCTCCCAACCCTCTTGGTACTTGGAATTCATGATCTTAAATATTTGTAACCTCCATGGTAACGTGTTTAAATACAATGTAACATTTTTAAGATTATTTCATTTCTGAGCTTACATCAATTGACTTGCGACGTACTCTTACGTACGAAAACATGGGGTGTAACATCATTCCACCCTTTGGAACATTCGTCCTCAAAAGTTCACTGATGCGCTTATTAGTATCATAAACCATATCTCTTACGAATATTTTAATATTGTCCTTTCCATCTAGGAAACTATTATGTGAATAAATGCAAACACCAGGGCATTCCACCATTCAAGCCTCTTTCTCACACACCGACTTGTTATCAGAATTCTTCCAATCTCGTAATTGTTGCTACCTTCTGTCCTGTAGCATGTATGCCTTTGTTATTGTATGTGTACTCTTCTCTCCTTTTTCCTCTATATTTTAGCCAATCTATAGGCCTCACGTTGGGAACATATACATAACAAGACAAGGTGTCCTTCTGGGCATATATAGGTGTATTAAAGTTCTTCGGTCGGTACTTTGTCGAACTTACACCTATTGCTATATTTTGTTTCATAGCCTCGGTTTATCTATCCTATATGGCTTTAATACAACTAGGTAGGTCATACTATACCATAACACTTACTTTGGTTTATGATTACCGAGATCTGCTACCCAACTCTAGGTGACTCTCTCGCTGCTTATCCCATATGTATAAATTTAAGTCCTTTAATGCTTCCTCACTACTGTTCACCTAAATAATAATAGCCTAATCTCATCTAATAAATTGTAAATTTTATCCATCAATTGCTAATTCATCTTAATGTTTATCCATAATCTATCACCGATAACTTGAACCTCTTACGTAATACATTGTCACTAGGACTCACATTGCCTCGAGGAACATTTGAAGTGATTTTCCCGATCTACCTAGGGACGATACTATACTTCAATAATCGTATATCATAGCATCTCAACATGATTCATCTTATGGGGGGGGGNAATACATTGTCACCAGGGCTCACGTCTCATCGGGGAACATCTGAAGTGATTTTCATGATCTACCTAGGGACGATACTATAATTCAATAACCATATTTCATAGCATCCCAACATGATTCATCTTATGGGGGGGGGGGGGGTTCTAATCCCATGCAATTCATAAAATTCCTTTCTTAAAATCATTACTCAATCAGATGCCTAAATGTCATCCTCTTATCTATCACCATTACTCCCTTATTATACTACTAGGGAAGAATTTAATCTCTTCTAATTGCTCCTAGTCGTAGACTCCTCTTAGTTCATTTAGGATGTACCGCTCTTTTTAGAACTTACAGAAACCATCAACTCTCTTGTTTTCATTGGCTTAATTCTGAGGCCTTACCTATTCTTGTCACTTTCTCACTAACCTTTTCTAATCCTTACTCTACCTACCAAAAACCTTGTCGCTCTACCATATTTTAGCTTGCGACCTACACATATCTATTTATACTACTCACAATCTTCCTTTTAATGTGAGCACCATATTTCCTTTCGTGCCTTCTAAATTGTCTTTAAATGTAAGCAACTAGTTTTCATGGTTGTTCTGCCACTTGTTGCATGAATACTTGGCTTATCTCAGTGTCCACACATATTGGAATTCCATGCATCCCATATGATCTCGAATATCACTTTTGACTTCCCGTTCATTAGTCACGATAGGTGACACTTTCTTATGGAGTGCATACAATGTTATATTGAGACTGTTGTTAGAAGATCATCTCTTCTTTATGTCACTATGCGTAGGTTGAAGCCTTCCTCCTTATTTCCTCAACTACTCTTTCATTGTAGTACTTAGGGCAGACCCTCTGACTCTTGTCAAGTTGTGAGCTTAT
Organism: Nicotiana knightiana; assembly: GCA_005239525.1. NCBI lineage: Eukaryota > Viridiplantae > Streptophyta > Magnoliopsida > Solanales > Solanaceae > Nicotiana > Nicotiana knightiana. The sequence continues at coordinate 14,628 of ML428362.1, forward strand.
CACATTGTATACCCGGCAAAATTTTCCATGTTCTTTCTCGCCTATAATTATCCTTTGTTACATACCTCCGTGCCCTTGTGCTCATATAGTTACTTCTGAACACAAATTTTTATTGTCTCCCTACATGAACACTCTGTGTTTTTGTAAAACGTACATGGTACCTTTAATTACCCCAACTCCTATCTATATATTTCTCACGGATCATGATGTCGTATCTGCGAGACTGAATGCCCTATGTCTAGGTTCACTACATTTATCTTGCACGATGTGTTGATTTATCGGTGTCCTCTCGTCTAACATTACTAGATTTTTCCTGAGTTAACTACTAACTACTCGTTGGTCCATTCTCATATCTATAACTCACGTAACCTCTCCTGGGTTATTTTCTTTGTCTTAACTTACCTCTCGCATTGGCTCCTTATTTATCGAGTGTTTATTCACACTTATCTATCAATAACATATCGGGTGGGAACCCTTACTTCTCTTGCCTGGAGTCGTGCTTGCATAATGTTTTAGAGTCGTAACATATTTGTAGAATCTATATAAATGCAATCTCATTCCTTTCTCATTGTTACAATATTTTTCCTTTAGTATTCCATAGTTACCTGAACCACATAACTATTAATTAATACCATATTACAATATCTCCCCCTGTTAAGGGAGTACTAATATTCAATGCTATGAAAGATAACTGAATTTCTTACGCACGAGGGTGACACCTAGTGTAACTGGCACACTTATTCTCTTAAGCTTGACTCTGCTCACAGTGCTTGCTTTAGTCAAGCATCTTCTGAATGACCTTTAAAGGATATTCTTCTGTTGTCCATTCTATTGTTGGAAGGACCCGATATCTAGGATTATCATGATGTTGACGATTATCAAATATTTCGATCCCTAATTCATATAAAGTGTATCATGTTCACTAGTCCATATTGATTTATATTACACCGGCGTCTACCTTTTCCTTCTGATAATCACATTGGAGTCACCAAATCATTTATCAAAATGAGGATTTGACCTTTGGCCTATACTCTTTTATTGTCTCAAAGCATGTCTCTTCTTGTCTTTTGCTTCACTTGACTATTGACTCTGTCATCCTTTCATATTTTGATTTACTATTATCACCTATTTATCACATCTTACTCCTAATGCTTCATTTAATCTCTTTTTATTCTTCTGCTAATATTTATGTCTATCACCTCATTCTAAAAACATCAACAAAACATTCTTTCTCTTTTAGCTCCTCTTGCTCCATCCACTGGTTCTTTGGGTCGCCTAACATTCTCTATGTACTAGGGACGGGAGCCATACAAACGTGAATATTCACCCCTTCTAGGATTCCAATGCCAATCTTCTAAATTTCTCGGACATTGTAGTATTCATATCTACATGTGCTATTCTAGATGCACCGTCTGGGTGTCTCACAAGGAGAACCATTACAACGTTTGCATCATACTTCAGAAATGTCAACTAACCCTAACAATCCATCAACCATTTTGTGCTACTCTAACCCCAACCGAGTCCTGGTATCCTATCATTCCCTAAAACAATATCTGTTAACTCCCATAAGGCATAATTAAGATGGGTGTGGTCAATTGTATATATCTCTATTATAGTTTAAGGTAACTCGGGATACTTATATTTTTGCATGAATTGTAAAAATTGATAATCTTCACTAATTGGGTACCTCGTACCCTTCTTCAACTTGCGTGTTTTACTTTCTCTCCATGGTGTCGTGCTGGCATAATGTTTTGGAGTCGTAACATATTTGTAGAATCTATAAAAATGCAATCTCATTCCTTTCCCATTTTTACCATATTTTCCCTTTACTCTTCCATATATACCTAAACCACATAACTCTGACTTAATACCATATTACAACATTCCCCCCCTTAAGGGAGCACTAATGTTTAATGCTATGAAGATTTAACTATAAATGTCTTACCTCTTAATATTTGGCGTCGTTTCACAACTTAACTGACTCTTGCTCATCTTGCGGAAACCTTTTTATACCAAGGATAAATGGATTTCCTACGCACGAGGTAACACCTAGTGTAACTGGCACACTTATTCTCTTAAGCTTGACTCTGCTCACAAGGCTTGCTTTAGTCAAGCGTCTTCCTGCATGACTTTTAAATGATATTCTTCTGTTGTCCATTCTACAACTGGAAGGACCCAATCTCCATGATTCTCATGATGTCGACGATTATCAAATATTCTGATACCTAATTCATAGTAAGTGTATCTTGTTCACTAGCCCATACTGATTTCTATTACTCCGAGGTCTATCTTTTCCTTCTGGTAATCACGTTGGAGTCAAAAATCATTTATCAAAATGAGGATATGGCCTTTGGCCTATACTCTTTTATTGTCTCAAGGCATGTCACCTCTTGTGTTTTTCTTCACTTGACTATTGACTCTATCATCCTTCCACATTTTGATTTACCGTTATCACCCATTTATCACATCTTACTCCTAATGCTTCATTTACTCTCGTCTTATTTTCCTGCTAATATTTCTGTCTATCACCATATTCTAAAATCTTCAACAAAACATTCTTTCTCTTTTAGCTCCTCTTGCTCCATCCATTGGTTCTCTGCGTCGCCTAACATTTTCTATGTACTAGGGACGTGAGCCATACAAAGGTAATTATTTATCCCTTATAGGATTCCAATGCTAATCTTCTAAATTACTTGGACATTCTAGTATTCGTATCTAGACGTGCTATTGTAGATGCACCATCTGGGTGTCTCACATGGAGAACTATTACAACGTTTGCAATATCTTTCGGAAATGTCAGCTAACTCTAACAATCCATCAACCATTTTGTGCTACTCTAATCCTATCCTTCTCTAAACAATATTTTTTGTCTCCCATAGGGCATAATTAAGATCGGTGTGGCTAATTGTACGTATCTCTGTTATAGTTGAAGGTAACTCAGAATACTTATATTTCTGCATGAATTGTAAAAACTGATAATCTTCACTAACTGGGTACCTCGTACCCTTCTTCAACTTGCTTGTTTTACTTGTTGAAACTTATATCTAACTGCTGATTCTCTTGTTGCTTTTTAAACCATATGGGTGGATTGAATGATATTCATGCCTTGGGGCTACTAATCAAGAAGCTTACATAAATTATTGAAGACCTTACATTTACTCATCATAAGCATGATGCAAAATCGAGTTCCTCTAACTCAACTCTTCCACAACCACATTTAACATGTTACCCGCTGTGTTACGGAATATAGGTATTGTTATATTATGAATAAATAGAAACTAGGGGTTTGAATTCTTACAATAGAGCTCTACCACACGATCTAGATAAAGAAGAAAGATAGGTATTCCTAAGTAGCGTGTAGCCTCCTACGCATACGTGCGGTGCACAACAAACCCATAAACAAGACACTACTACACACGACTTGTAGACTCCCTAGGACAGAATTACTCTGATACGACTTTTGTCACGACCCAAACTGAAGGGTCGCGACAGGCACTCGTTGGCTAACTCAAATGAGTACCAATGTAACATATCTTTCTTATCATACTATCATGTGTAAATAAATCGGAAAGGCCGTCATGAGATAAGCAGAATAAAACATAAGAGAATAGTTGACATGGACGACCCAATATGCAATACAAACATATACATGTGACATACGGGTCTGTAAGACCAAAACTACCACTTATACACTCAAAACCTAGGCCGACGAGGCCAATTGACATCTGTCTAGAAGCCTCTAAGAGTACGTAAACGTCATAAAGGTCGGGACAGTGCCCCACCATATCAACCAATACATGTGAAAATCATACTGACCAAATAGGAAACTGTAGAGATAGTAGATTACAACAACACCTTCCCCTAAGAGGATATCCTACTTGGTGGACTATCATCATATCTATCGGAACTACGGGCATGAAACGCAGCATCCCAAATATAAAGGACATCATTACAAATAAAGTACCGAGTATGTATGGAATGTAAAGTAATATATAAAAGACATGAGTGAAACATGGAGTAAAGTACTCAACCTATAAGTCTGAATAGATATGTGAATCATGAAACATTTATAATATCATGCATGTGTATAAATATCATATCGTGCACAGGTATATGCGTATATAATATCATCAAGCCTTTGAGGGCATCCCATCATATCATCTCGACCTATGTGGGCAAAATAATCAGCGTATACCAACTGATCAGGTCGTGGTGATGCGTACATAATGTTTTAACCTTTGCCCATACCACATATAAGTATAATATATGTGTATATAATGCCATCCGGTCATGGGTCAATGTACATGTATAAATGAATGCAATGCATAAGAAGTAAGTCAATGATATCTCTCGTGATGTCATAAGATCTATGCCTTCTGTTAATATCATGAAATAAACTTTATCAACTTACACATTTTCTTAGACCCATGAACAGACGATATAATAATAGGACACATGGGGAATCAAGAGCATAGGCACCCCTAGTACTTATAAGACTAGAGTCATTTGTGAATGTTCCGTGTTTGCTTGTTCCGTTTGTATCTTATGGATCATGACAAAAAAAAAAGGATGGATAGCCTTAAGATACCTTAACTTTGTTGAGTCCTTAATACCTTCCAAGAAATTTTTCAAACAACTCAACTTAATCTACCGTAGCATAAGGAGATTCAAAATCAGTGCTGAGTAAAGGTTAAGTAAGTGTTTGGACATAAGTATTGTAAAATACGAAATAATGGTGAAAAAGTTTTTCAAGTGAAAATGGTATTTGAAATTGAGTTGTGTTCGGACATAAATTTCAGTTTGGGTTGTTCTGAAGTTTTGTAAGTAATTTGAGTGAAAATTTTGAAAAATAGCTTTTTGCAGTTTTTCAAATTTTAAAAAATTTTCAAAAATGCATCTTTAACTGAATATTAAAAATTTTATGAACAAACGCTGATTTCGAAAAAGTGAATTTTTTTTTGGAAAAATCATCCATCAAATTTTATGTCCAAATGGGCACTAAGTCTGCAAGTTAAACTGGTCGCTCGTTTATGTAAATTTGGGCAGCATCTCCCCTGTAACAAGGGTCTCCTTCAATACCATATAACAACAACAACAACCAACATGAACCCATACAAACTTTACCTATATACTTTCAGCACCACAACACAAATGAAGCTACACAACAACAAGTGCATAAACATCACCAATGAAACTACTATTTAACACGACAAACGACAAGCTCGGATTGGATCCCTTTTGAACTCTTTAACCCCAAAATCATTAATTCATTAACTTAAAAACATAGCCACCATGATATTCAGTATAATTGGGGGACTTCTAACCTCATATTCATCTCCTAATTAACCCTCAAATAGCCCAACAATCTAACAACAACAACGAGTACAACATTCCATTGTTATGTTGTCCTTTCTCTTCATACTCACAATACCAAAAACAAGTTCGACATGCAGACAATATTTTATAATAAACATATCATAAGAGAGTAATTTTTAAGGGTTTCCAACCATTTATAGCTCATTGAAACAACCTTTTCAAAAAATTCCACTAAAAACAATAACATCTCAAATTATTTCAAGTCTTCTCTTGTAGTATTTTGCTCTAATAATGCAACCAACACACAAAAAGCTTCAAGCATATGTAGTATGTTTTCACCCTAGAGCGATGGGGAAATCCTTGGAGTGTATTTTTAGGGTTTAGGAACTATTTTGGACAAGAAAATGAGTTAAAATGACTTAGAATTTACTTTAATACAAGTTGGAGTGTTACACCGACTTTGTGGGTCCCATGGGAGCTGCTTGCGCACTCTCGCGAAAACACAAATATCACTCTACTCTAATATTGTATCGACGAACCATTAAGTGCGTTAGCAACTAGACTCGTAGATCTTCAATTTGGTAAGTAGATTACCCCGTAATTTCAAGTATATATGGATAAAACCTCAGCTACATTTGATATACTTTTCACCATATTTATGATTGTAACTTGTGATGACCTTTGCCAACGTTTTTTCCACAACTCACTTGACTTCAAAACATAATACACAACTATCATACGACTGAAAAAACTCATAACATAAGCTTCTTATAGTTTTAAGAACCCTATTCTCACCCCAAAAGTACATGTTATAACATTCCAACTTGTCTACTTTCGAGAAAACTTATTTTCTTCAATTCGTTTAGCTTCTAAGCCTTCAAACCCTCTTGGTGCATGGTATTCATGATCTTAAGTATTTTTGACCTCCACTGTAACATAATTAACTTACTTTATAAATTTTCAAAGATTATTTCATTTATAAGCTTACATCAATTGACTTACGACGTACTTTTACGTACGAAACCATGGGCTATAACATTTCATCAAACACCTAATATGCAAAATCGATTACAAGATCCCATGATAGAAATTTCTCTACCCTCACCAGGAATTTTCAATCATCCGACCAATATAGAATATCCCTACAACACCCATCAACCATCGTTAGTCACATGCATGACAAACCATTTTCTTCAAACCTACCAAAATAACATTTCCTATCCTTCAAACGTTCCCAAATTTGAGATTGAGGGCTTATGGATTCCGGTCACCATCCCACAATCCCCACCATGATAAAATACTGCCTAAATCCATTATTAAACATTGTATTAAATCTAGGGATGAAGTTTTGCCTTGTAAGTAGAAGGTCTTGTAAGTTTCCCTCTTGAAGGTCTTATAAGTTTCCTTGTTGAAAGATCCGCCATAGCATAATGGACAACAAAATCGTCATTTTACGTCAGTTCTTCTACCAACTCCACTATGCATTGTACAACTCATAAAGTCGGTACAACAACTCGTTTTCTACAATCTTCAAACACGTTAGCCTACCTCGGCACCACGAAACCTCGGGTTCTAGGTAACAACTTATAGGGCCTTACATTCTCCCCCACTTAGGATTATTTGTCCTTGAATTAGGAGTAGAGTCCTCCCTAAACACCTAACATAGTTCACCTCTTCTTACACATATCACAAGCCCATAAATTTGACTAACTCCCAAGTTTGTCAGAAATTTCAGCAAAGTTTCCCCTGAATCTAGGCCTAACCACCTTCTAGAGTAACACCAAAACCACCCTAACAACACATGCATATCTCAACAAAAAATCACAATATATATCAACAACACTAATCTCAATACTAAAGGCATTACATTAACAAAAGTGGTACATTGACATGATATGTACATATTTTAGGTCATAACACATAAAAAGTACCTTTCGAACCACAACCATTTGTCTATACAAACAAGTGATAGTATTTTATTTCCACAAGACTCTCAGACTTTGAGGTGACCTTCTCGACTCACAAAATTGGTGATAGCACTTTTACGGAGGCAATATCAACTTCTGGACTTATCTAACAAGGATGACAATTAGGTACATTTCATAATCCAATTACTCATTAACTTCACCTTTCATAGCTTCCACCGAAACAATAGACAAATTATTCCCAACAACCTTCTCGGACATAGATAGATGAAAAACTGGGTGCATGGAGAACAATGATGGGGGACATCATACACATACATCGGCCTATTTCCCTCAAGATCCCTTAAGGACCAACGTTTACTACACCTACTTTACCTTTATTAAAAATTCACATAATATCTTCATGGAGAAAGTCATGAGAATGACATGTTCACTTTGTTCAACTCTAAATCTCTATGTTAGACACCAAATTAAACCCTTGGCGACCTTCAGCCATTATTCTATGTTGGGCTAGAAAGAATATGACAATAGAGTTCCTACCCAATATATTTGGTCATTGGACGAACATACACATATCGATATATTTACTACAAATAGGAACAATGCAGTTCGAGATTGGGCTGGAATTGTTCAAGAATCCACCAATGAACTGAGAAGGGAATTTCAAGATATTTTATCCTAAGAGACACGAAGGTTACTACCAATAGCACTGACATGGTTAATCATTGTAATGACATCGTTGGTTAGAAATGTTTTAATGGTTAGTATGATGCACCGAGGAGAAAGAAAAATAACTCATATCCATCTAGGGATGTGGAACATTAAGGACAATAAACTATCCGCAATGGTTGTAGAACCCGAGTATTTAAAGATAACGTAACCTAGGGAGACACTATAACATAATCATGGAAGATTTTCATATGTTCGTAATAATTTTGCCATAGGTCTTGTGACTTGGAAAGTACTTAGATGCTAATGAAAGATGGGAAATACATGAGGAGCCAACATGAAGCTTTGATAACCCCAAAAGTGCATTTGGTCCTGATGAAGAGCCTATTAAGGGTCTTTATGAGAAATGAAGTGTTACAGCGACATATAGAAGGACACGATCTCTCATGGTTATGCAACTAGGGTCGGGAAACTAACACAATGAATTTACTACTAAGGAGTACAGTCAAAACACATTGTAGAGGAATAAGGAGAAAATGCACACTTGTTATGATCTAAACACGTTTGTGGTATAATAACCCTCAAGTTGGGGTACCCGACCATGTCATGAGAAGCTACAATACTAGGAACATGTTGAGTTACTCACTGGGGTATGATATTCCTATGATCAATTTGCGTAAATCCCAAATTTTCGAGAAAGCATATGCGGGCAAGTGACCATTTCAATTGACATGTACACAAATGATAGGTGTTGAGATATGCTCTTATGTTACTAAATAGAAAAAATGGTTCATGATGAGGTTCACAAGGGAGTATGGTGACTGTCCAAACTATATGAGCCACATACCCAGGAGGGAGAGAGAGAGAGAGAGAGAGAGAGAGAGAGAGAGAGTCTCACAAAAGACCTCACCCCTAGGTTGATTTACATTAGATTTGATGCCATGTAGGTAAATATTATGATGGTGCATGCACAAGAACAAGTGAGAAGATGTTATCCATTTGGATAAGAAGATTATATAAGAAACTATCACGACCCCAAATTCTAAACCGGCCGTGATGACGCCTATTGTGGAACTAGGCTACCAAATAATCACGAAATTATAATTTCTTTCCAAAATCCCAACCATTTTCAAATATTTCATAAAGTATGTAGAATTACTGAATTCATTAGGCAAAATAACTGCTAAATAGTCCAAACCATCCCCAAAATATGGAGTCAACATGTAATGAGCATCTAAGAAATATACCAACAAGTCTACTATTATATTACAACACCTCCGAGCAAATAACTAGATACAACAAAATAAGGAAAAACAGAGATGTTGCGGACGCTGAACAACTACCTCTATATCCCGAACTCCGGCTCTGCACGGAATAGATGGCTAACATTCAGTATCGGCACCTGTATCTGTACACAAGGGTGCAGGAGTAATGTGAGTACGCCAATTCAGTAGTAACCAAAATAAATCAAGTCTAAGTGGCAAGAAGCACATAAAAATCAATATCATGAGTTCACAATATGCACATCCTTTCTTTCCAACATTATATACATAGATATATGAAATCATCATGCCTTAAAACCAACTTCACAAAAATCGTTTGAAAAATATGTTTTCCAACAATTTCAGAAATAAAAATAACTGAAGGATTTAGTGTAAAAATGAAATAAATCATAAGTAGCCCCTTGGGCGAAAACATCACTCAGCACCTCACAGCCATTCAGGATCAGCCCCTCGGGCAACCTCACTATCACTCATGCCTCCCAATAACTCATTACTCGTCGCTCAGTACTCAACACTCAGTAGGTACCTGCGCTCACTAGGGGTGTGTACAGACTCCAGAGGGGCTCCTTCAGCCCAAGCAATAATATCAAGCCACTGATGCGAGACTAAATTGCATAGTTTAACATGTGATATACCTTACATTTTATGCGCATTAATGATAAAAATACACTTGTTATGTGCTTAATGGAGTTTATTTCATGTGTAGGTGAAGTGGAGATGGAAAC
>ML428363.1:0-23685 GCA_005239525.1 Nicotiana knightiana
AAAAAAACAAAGAATTATTACTCATGCTGGTCTCGATCTCAGGTCTGAACGTGGGGGAAAGAAGCTTGAGCAGGCCACTAAACCAGCGCAGCCATAGGACTTTTGGTTTTCAGGGGGCACAGTTAATTTATTTTTTGGATCCCCGTTTTATGTAAAGTATTGTATACATTGGTTTCTCCAATCCTACAGGGTGCACGTGACCCCCGACAACCACACGTAGGTCCGCCTCTGAGGATTACCATAGGTTGATGACGAATAAAAGGTCAAATGATGAATACTTTGTGTGCGTAGAATNTCTAGAATACCCGATGGTCTCTTCACCGTCCTATCAGCAAGTTGCTACAGCATGGATGTGGGCCTGGCTCTACCAATTCCCAGTCTTTTATATATGGCCAGCGGCATCAAATTAATGCTGGCCCCCAAGTCACATAGAGCTTTGGTGAAAGTCAAGTTGCCTATGGTACAAGGAATTGTAAAACTCCCTGGGTCAGACAACTTTNAGGATTACCATAGGTTGATGACGAATAAAAGGTCAAATGATGAATACTTTGTGTGCGTAGAATAGAAAAAGAATGGCATGTTGCAAACCTCACTCTTCTGTTCTTTTCTACTAATATTCATATCCGCACGTTACGTGAAGAATATTAAATATAATTTTTCATACCAAAATATTATTTTAAAAATATGATAGACAAAAGGGAGCATGTAAATGCACTCTCAGTATACTGTATACATATGGAATAGTGAATTGCATCACAAAGCCTTTTAGCAACCCTAGAGAGTCTCTACAATTTACTGTTTTCACATAAGTCTCTCAAATGGTGTTTGAGTATACAATAATAGTCTTCTTTATTCAATTGCTCAATTGCTCTATGAATCATCTGTAAAAAAAAAAGCGAGAGTATTAACGATATTGTTAAACTTTTAATGGAATTATACAACAGTTGCACGGAAGAAACTTTCGTGTTATAGTTCCATTGTATAAGTACAATTTATGAGCGAAAAAAGATTATCCTACATTCATATTCACATGCTCATAAGTAGTCCTAATAAAATTTGAATTTTTAGAAAAGCTATGCATTGTTCTTTTAAAGTGAAATAAAAGTAGAACCAAGAAAAATGCTCCTCTAAGGGTTGCCCCGCGATAGTAAGCAAAACTTTGGAAAATAGTTGAAAAACTATAATGTTCATATGTTGTTAACAGTGTTTAGACAAATACAACACACATACACCACTTGCAAAGTTTTTTTAACCATTTTAAAAACATATAAAATCATGTTATTCCTATGAAAACTTTAGCTAACAGATGATACCATTTTCTGCAGAAAGTTAAATTATGCAATGTTGTGGTAATTTAGCAAATGCTCTAGCACCAAATTATAGAATTTAAAACTTTTCAAGGCCTGTAAATATTTTATCCGAATTCTCAGGCTATTTTTTTCTTTCCTTTTTTTTAATTGGATGTTTAACGCCAAATTAGTAGAAGTTACTCATCAAGAGATGAACATCAAACATCAAATTATAGTTCTAACTCAACCCCTATACTTTATGCAATATTTTTGTATCCTCTAACAATTAATAATGACAAAAGAAAATTCTTATGAATAATTAAATTAAACAATTTCCTGAATGTGGCGAATGACACGGTTTAGTTCCCCTTTCCTGAATAGTCGCAATCCCAAAAATTAAGTTGTTAACAACTAATTGAACTTCTCCAATACCATGAAGTTTAAGCCGGAGATGTAAATTGTAGTTTAAGTGGATGGTCCCACCAATCGAGTTTTCAATTGAGAGAACATCTTTGTTTCAATACCATATTTCAAGTGCCTGCGAAATGAGAAGTAATAATATTAGGTGTGACAACTAGCAAGGCTTCTTCAGGAAAAATTCAACTGCCTAAGAAATAAGAAGTAATATCAATGTAATTAGAGGAATATGAGGAGAATGTACCACAAAAATAGAAGCAAGCTTTGCCGAATGATGGAGGAGATCAAGTCGGTCATCTGCCACCATATGTAATGGTCAAAATAGCACGGAGATGTTACTGACTTTTCCCATGGACTGTTCAAACGAAACAGAAACAAATGCTCAAACGCAATCAAATTGCAGCTACAAAGTAATAGTATTTTAATTTATTAGTTATCTATAACAAAACATATATATCACAGGCTATTAATTCTTTAAATTTTACGTTGATAGTTAATCTTAATTTCACTAACATATTTCGTCAATTAGTGTAACGATCCCGTCGCTTGTTTCGAGAGTTATAGCCCCGTTTCCCCCATTTCTGCTTCTTTTGTGCTTTACAACTGTCATATGTCTTACCGGGTTAATTGGTGCGGGTCCGGAGTGATTTCGGAGTGAATTGAGACATTTAATCTCTTAATTGGAAGCTTAAGTTGGAAAAGTCGACCAGATGCTGGCTTGTGTGTAAATGGCCGCGGATTTAAATGTTGATGGTTCCATTAGCTCCACTAGGTGATTTTGGACCTAGGAGCGCGTCCGGAATGTGATTTGGAGGTTTGTAGTAGAATTAGGCTTGAATTGGAAAATATTAAAATTTTGGCGATTTTGTCCGGCAGAGGAAAGATTGATATCGGGGTTGGATTTGATTTCCGGGAATTGGAGTAGGTTTTTGGTGCCATTTATGATTGGAGGTCAATCGGACGAGGTTTGGTAGGTTTCAACGTCATTTGTGAAATTCGGAAGATTAGAAGTTCTTTAGGCTTAAATCCAGGTGTAATCGGTGTTTTGGTGTTGGTTTTAGTGATTCGAAGATTTGACTAAGTTCGCATGGGGTTATATGACTTATTGGGATGTTTGATTGAGGTCCCGGGGGCCTCGGGTGGAATTTGGGAGGTTTCGGACTTGGTTTTGAACTTGAAGGAGCAGTTGAAGTGCTGTTGTTGCTAGTGTAATCGCACCGGCGGAGTAGGAACCGCAGGTGCGAGCTCGAAGAAACGAAGATGGAACCGCAAACGCGGCCAAGGACGATCTTGGTAGAAGCCGCAGGTGTGAATACTTTCCCGCACATGCGAGGGTTGCAGAAGCGGGCAGCTGGGCGCAGGTGCGAGTGTTAGCCGTAGGTGCTATGGATTCCCCCACATGCAATAGGCGCGGGTAAAGTCATGTAGCCGCAGGACCGGAGCCTGGGATTTTAAGTGAAATATGCACCTGCGATGGAATTTCCGCAGGTGCGGCATCGCAGATGCGACAGGAGGTCCGCAAGTGCGGTTTTGCTAGGCAGAACCTATAAATAGGAGACTTCGAGAGTTTTTACCATTTTCACATTTTGGAACTCGGATTTTGGAGGATTTTGCAGTACTTGCTGAGGTAAGTTCCTTGTGCCCATTTATCTTCAATAATTGTGTTTACCCACTGATTTTACACCTAGTTGGTGAGTTTTTTAGGTGAGATTTGGGAGATTAGGGCTTGAGAATTGGAGAATGAATTTTGGGGTTTTGGAGGGGCAAATGATATCGGATTTTGACAAATTTGGTATTGTTAGACTTGTGAGTGAATGGGCTTCCGGATTTTAAGACTTTTGTTGAGTTTCGAAACGTGGGCCCAGGGGTCGGGTTGAGCCAATTTCGGATTTTGGGCTATATTTTAGTAGTTTCTTGTGGAATTGATCCTTTTACACTATATATTGATTATCTCGTACTGTTGTGGCTAGATTCGGGACATTTGGAGGACGATTCGAGAGGCAAAGGCATTTTAGAGTTTGAATTCTGCGTGGTTGAGGTAAGTAACAATCTTAAATCTGGTTTTGAGGGTATGAAACCCCAAAAACTAGTATGATGTGAATATTTGGAGGTTACACACATGCTAGGTGACAGGCGTGTGAGCGTGCACTGTGAGGGATTGAGACTTGGTCCGTCCCGTGAGACTGTAAAGTCGAATAGCCTATTGTTGCTTACATGTCTTCCTTGTCTTTTAGCAATGTGACTGCCTTTCATGTTAGAAACCATGCTTAGGCCATATGATATCACTGTTGAGATCCACACCGATTGTATACTTCTTGAATTGACTGCCAATTGTTGTCTTGTACTCAGTCACAGTCTTACTTGTGTATCATATCTCCGTTCTCTCTCATTTCTTGTTAATACTTGTTGTTATCTCTATTTGGGCTGAATATTATGATTTTCTGTGAGCCCGAGTTGGTGGAGAGGTTAGTGACTGATATAGTGCCTGAGTGCCGAGTTGTGATCTATGTGAGGTATATGGATCGGTTGCAAGCCGCAACAAGCCTTATGGCTATATTTATGTATATGGATCGGGTTGCATGCCGCAACAAGCCTTATGGTTATATTTATGTATATGGACCGGGTTGTACGACGCAACAAGCCTTAGGGCTACTTATATATATATATATATATATATATATATATATATATATATATATATATATATATATATATATATAATGGATCGGGTTGCACGTCACAACGAGATTGGATCGGGCTGCACGCTGCAATAATATAGTGCTTGGGCTGAAGGAGCCTCTTCGGAGTCGGTTAACACCCAGTGAGCGCAGATACCTATTGAGTGTGTGTGTATTGAGGGCTTGATGGACTGTGATCATGAGAGGTTGCACTTGTCTTTCTTTTGTTGCTATTCTTAGCTGATTCATGTTTATGTTGAACTTTCTGGAAATTTTATACATGTTTTACCTGAACTCAGTAGATATGCAGCTGACTTACTTGTACAATTGCCGGAATTTACTCACGTGTACTTACATTGTTGAAGTTTATGAAATGAACTGTATTTTGTTTAGCTCGTCACTGCTTCTCAGTTCCTTATTGAAATCTGTTACTTGCTGAGTTGGTTGTACTCATGCTACACCCTGCACTTCAAGTGCAAATCCAGGTGTGTACGGTTCCGGCGGTCACTAAGTTTGTGCGCGAGTGGGTATCAGAGACTACGAGGTAGCTGCCGGCGTCTGCAGAGCTTGTCTCTCCTTCTATGTTTTCTTTCCTTCTGTGTTGATACTTAGACACTATTTTTAGTAGACTGGCTATCTAGACGCTCATAACTTAGTGACACCCTGATGTTTGCGTCCATCTTTCCTCACTATATTTGTATTTTGTGTTCAACTCCGGATTTATATGAAAAATTCTGTTATTAAAAAGCTTTGAATTATCTTTATTATGAAATATTTAAGTAATGTGAAAAGTCGCTTGCCTAGTACCATCGATAGGCGCCATCACGACAGGTTAGAGTTTTGGGTCGTGACAAGTTGGTATCAGACCCTAGGTTACATAGGTCTCACGAGTCATGAGCAGGGTAGTAGAGTCTTGCGAATCGGTACAGAGACGTATGTACTTATCTTCGAGAGGCTGCAGAACCTTTAGGAAAACTTCACCTTCTTGAATTCTTGTCGTGAGAATCTGTTAATTCTGTAACTAAACTTCTGTTGTTTCAATCTCTCACAAATGGTGAGGACTCGTACTACTAGGCAGGATGGGCAGCCACCAGTACTACCAGCCAGGGTCGCGAGAGGCCGAGGTCGCGGTAGGGGAAGAGGTGCAACCCACATAACAGTTAGGGTAGTACATGTAGATCCACTAGTTGCCCAGATCAGGACCAGGTCCCAGTAGTGGATGCACCAGCGGGACCAGCTCAGGAACCACCTGTGCCCACTTTAATTCCTGGCCTTCAGGAGGCCTTATCTTAGATTCTAACCATGTGCACCAGCCTTGCTCAGGATGTTTATGTTTCGACGGTCGTAGCCACTTCTCTGGCTGGGGGAGGCACTCAGACTCCCGTCGCCCGCACACTTGATCCGATTGTACAGGGACTCCAGACACCCGAGGCACCACAAGCCCAACTGGTTGCAACTGCTCAAGACTATGTGGTTCTTTCTATGCCTGAGAATGAGCCGCGTAGATTGGGGAGGTTTGGGAGGCTCCAGCATCCATCTTTCAGTGGTGCAGAGGGAGAGGATGCACAGGGCTTCTTGGACAAGTGTCAGAGGATAGTCCTTACATCAGGTATTCTGGAGACCAGTGAGGTCTCGTTCACTACCTTTCAGTTCTTTGGGGCTGCATTCAATTGGTGGGAGGCTTATGAGAGGCGTAGATCGGTCGGCGCAACACCCCTTACGTGGTAGAAGTTCTCTGTTATCTTTCTGGAGAAGTTCGTGCCTCAGTCCCACAGAGAGGAGTTGCACAGACAATTTGAGAAGCTTTGTCAGGGTGATATGTCTGTGATGCAGTATGAGATGTGATTCTCGGAGTTGGCCCGTCATGCTATCTGGTTGGTTCCCACAGACAGGGAAAGGATCGGAAGGTTTATAGATGGACTCACTTTTCAGTTGTGATTGCTTATGACCAGAGAGAGAGAGTGTTTGGTGCTACATTTGATGAGGTTGTCGACTTTGCTTGTTAGATTGAGATGGTTCACAGTCAGGAGAGGGTTGAGAGGGAGGCCAAGAGGCCTCGTGGACAGGGTGGATTTAGTAGAGCTCTTTCTAGGGGTCAGTTCCAGCACGGTAGAGGTTTTTCTTTCAGACATGCTCAGAAGGCTCGCCCAATTCACCATGGTGCATCATCTGGCCATGGTTCTCATAGTTTATCAGTAGGGCCATTCATCTCTTGGTTCCCTCCCAGCGTAGAGTTCATCACGTGTTCCATCGGTTCAGGGTTCGTCTATGCCAGGTCCTCTTACTAGTTATCCCGGTGCTCGGGGATCCCTTCGGTCCCCAACACCAGCACCAGCACTAGGGAGTTGCTATGAGTGTGGGGAGTTTGGTCACATGAGGAGACAATGTCCTTGTATAGTGGGAGGTCCAGCTCCATAGAGGAGCCGGTCTATGTCATCAGCACCTGTTCCTCCACCAGTCGCGCAGTCAGCCCGGGGTGGATCCCGGTCAGCTAGGGGTCGCTCGAGCGGGGGAGGCCGATCAGGGGGTGGCCAGGCCCGTTTCTATGACCTCCCTGCCAGACCATATTTCATTGCTTCAGATGCTGTGATTACATGTATTGTCTCAGTTTGCCACAGAGATGCCTCTGTATTATTTGACCCTGGTTCCACTTATTCATATGTTTTCTCGTATTTCGCTCATTTTCTGGATATGCCCCGTAAGTCTTTAATTTTATCTATTCATGTATATACTCTTGTGGGCGATACAATTATTGTGGACCGCGTATATCTATCATGTGTGGTGACTATTGGGGTTTGGAGACCAGAGTGGATCTTTTGCTGCTTAGTATGGTCGAATTTGATGTGATATTGTGTATGGATTGGTTGTCTCCATGTCATGTTGTTCTAGACTGTCACGCTAAGACTGTAATGTTGGCGATGTCGGGGTTGCCGAGGGTTGAGTGGAGCAGTTCTATAAACTATGTTCCCAGTAGAGTGATTTCATACTTGAAGGCTCAGCGGATGGTTGAGAAGGGTTGTCTATCCTATTTGACTTTTGTGAGGGGTTAGTGCAGAGACTCATACCATTAATTCTGTTTTAGTGGTGCGTGATTTTCCGGATGCGTTTCATGTTGACCTACTGGGCATGCCGCTTGACAGGGATATTGACTTTGGTGATGATTTGGTACCAGGCACTCAACCCATTTCTATTCCACCGTATCGTATGGCACAAACGGAGATGAAGGAACTGAAGGAGCAGCTCTAGGAACTCCTTCATAAGGGGTTTATTCGGCCTAGGATGTCACCTTGGGGTGCACCGGTTCTATTTGTAAAGAAGGATGGTTCTATGAGGATGTGCATTGATTACAGACAGTTGAACAAGGTCACAGTCAAGAACAATTATCCATTGCCGCGTATTGATGATCTATTTGAACAGCTTCAAGGAGTGAGGGTTTTCTCCAAGATTGATTTGAGGTCAGGGTATCACCAGCTAAATATTCGGGATTAGGATATTCTTAAGACAGCTTTCAGGACCCGATATGGACATTATGAGTTCCTTGTGATGTCTTTTGGGCTGAACAATGCCCTAGTAGCGTTCATGCATTTGATGAACAGTGTGTTTCAGCCTTATTTGGACTCGTTCGTTATTGTATTCATTGATGACATCCTGGTGTGCTCTCCTAGCCAGGAGGAGAATGCCCAGCATCTGAGGATGGTGTTATAGAGATTGAGAGAGGAGAAGCTTTATGCAAAGTTCTCCAAGTGTGAGTTTTGGTTCAGTTTAGTGGCGTTCTTGGGGCACGTGGTATCCAATGAGGGTATTTAGGTGGATCCGAAGAAGATAGAGGTGGTGAAGAGTTGGCCTAGACCGTCCTCAACCATGGAGATTCAGAGGTTTCTTGGTTTGGCGGGCTATTACCGTCGTTTTGTGGAGCGTTTCTCATATATTGCATCGCCCTTGACCAAATTGACCCAAAATGGTGCTCCATTCAGGTGGTCGGATGCGTGCGAGGAGAGCTTTCAGAAGCTCAAGACTGCTTTTACCACGGCTCCAGTTCTAGTTCTGCCATCAATTTCTGGTTCTTACATGGTTTATTGTGATGCCTCGCGGATCGGTATTGGGTGTGTTCTGATGCAGGAGGGTAGATTGATTGCTTATGCTTCACGCCAGTTGAAGACCCATGAGAAGAACTATCCTGTCCATAATCTCGAGTTAGAAGCTATTGTTCACTCCTTGAAGATTTGGCATCACTATTAGTCTGGTGTTCATTGTGAGATCTACATTGATCATCGGAGTTTGCAGCATCTATTCAAGCAGAAGGATTATAACTTGCGTTAGCGGAGGTGGTTGGAGCTTCTTAAGGACTATGATATCACCATTATGTACCATCCCGGAAGGCCAATATGGTGGCTGATTCCTTGAGTTGCCGGGCGGAGAGTTTGAGGAGCTTAGTGTATCTTCCAGCAGCAGAGAGTTCGTTGGCATTGGATGTCCATGCCTTACTTAGCCAGTTTGTCAGATTGGATATATTTTAGCCGATTCAAGTATTGGATTATGTGGTCTCTAGGTCTTCTATTTATGATCGTATCAGGAGCGTCAGTATGATGACCCCCATCTGCTCATCCTCCAGGACAGGGTTCAGCGAGGTGATGCCAGGGATGTGACTATTAATATTGACGGGGTGTTGAGGATGCAGTCCCGGATATGTGTGCCCAATGTGAATGGACTACGTGAGTTGATTCTTGAGGAGGCCCACAACTAGCGGTATTCCATCCATCCGGGTGTCGCGATGATGTACCAGGATTTGAGACAACACTATTGGTGGAGGAGGATGAATAAAGATATAGTTGGGTTTGTAGCTTGGTGTCTCAACTGTCAGCATGTAAAGTATGAGCATCAAAGACTGGGTGGCTTGCTTCAGAGGTTAGAGATCCCAAAGTGGAAGTGGGAGAGGATCACCATGGACTTCGTAGTTGGGCTCCCACAGACTTCGAGGAAGTTCGATGCTATATGGGTGATTGTGGATCGGCTGACCAAGTCCGCGCACTTCATTCCAGTTGGTACTACTTATTCTTCAGAGCGGTTGGCTGAGATTTACATCCGAGAGATTGTTCGCCTTCATGGTGTCCCAGTTTCCATCATTTTAGATAGAGGCACACAGTTTACATCGCAGTTTTGGAGAGTCGTGCAGCGAGAGTAGGGTACTCAGTTTGAGTTGAGCACGGCCTTTCACCCTTAGATGGACAGGCATTTCAAGCGCACTATCCAGATATTGGAGGATATATAACGTGCTTGTGTCATTGATTTTGGGGGTTCATAGGACCCGTTTCTATCGCTCGCGGAGTTTGCATATAACAACAGTTATAAGTCGAGCATTCAGATGGCTCCGTACAAGGCTTTATATGGAAGGCAATGTAGATCTCTGGTGGGATGGTTTGAGCAAGGGTGAGGCTAGGCTCTTGGGTACAGACTTGGTCCAGGATGCATCAGACAAGGTGAAATTGATTCAGGAGCGGCTTCGCACGGTGCATTCTAGGCAAAAGAGTTATGCTGACAGGATAGTTTGGGATGTGTCTTACATGGTCAAGGAGAAGGTTTCGCTGAAGGTATCACCCATGAAGGGTGTTATGAGGTTTGGGAAGAGGGGAAAGTTGAGCCCTCATTTCATTGGGCCTTTTGAGGTACTTTAGAGGATCGGGCAGGTGGCTTACAAGCTTGCCTTGCCACCTAGCTTGTCGAGTGTGCATCAAATATTTTATGTTTCTACGCTTCGGAAGTACGTCGGTGATCCGTCTCATGTTTTGGATGTTAGCAAGGTCTAGTTGGATGGTGATTTGACTTATGATGTGGAGTCGGTGGCCATTTTGGAGAAGGTTCAAAGGTTGAAGTCCGGAGTTGGATGGTTCGGGTCCGGAGTGGTTTCAGAGTGAATTGAGACACTTAGTCTCTCAATTGGAAGTTTAAGTTGGAAAAAGTCAACCGAATGTCAGCTTATGTGTAAACGGCCTCGGATTTGAATTTTGATGGTTCCGTTAGCTTTGTTAGGTGATTTTGGACTTAGGAGCGCATCCGAAATGTGATTTGCAGGTCTGTAGTAGAATTAGGCTTGAATTGGCAAAAGTTGAAATTTTGGCGATTTTGACCGGCAGTGGAAATGTTGATATCAAGGTCGGATTTGATTTCCGGGAATTGGAGTAGGTTCGAGGTGTCATTTATGATTTGTGTGCAAATGTTGAGGTCAATCGGACGAGGTTTGGTAGGTTTCAGCGTCGTTTGAGGAATTCAAAAGATTAGAAGTTCTTTAGGCTTGAATCCGGGTGTAATCGGTGTTTTGATGTTATTTTGAGTGATTCAAAGGTTCGACTAAGTTCGCATGGGGTTATATGAGTTGTTTTCATATTTGTTTGAGGTTTAGGGGGGCTTGGTGGAATTCGGGAAGTTTCAGACTTGGTTTGAATTTGAAGGACCAGCTGAAGTGCTGCTGTTGCTGGTGTACTCGCACCTGTGGAGCGGGAACCGCAGGTGCAAGCCCGCAAAAGCGGACAAGGACGAGCTGGGCAGAAGCTGCAGGAGCGAAGACTCCCGCACCTGCGAGGGTCACAGATTCGGGCAGTTGGGCGCAGGTGCGAGTGTTAGCCGCAGGTGCGATAGATTCTCGCACCTGCGATAGGCATAGGTACGGTCATGTAGCCGCAGGAGCGGAGTCTGGAATTTAAGTGAAATATGCACCGGCGGTGGAATTTCCGCAGGTGCGGCATCGCAGATGTGACAGGAGGTCCGTAGGTGCGGTTTTGTTGGGCAGAACCTATAAATAGAAGACTTCAAGATTTTTTTTACCATTTTCACATTTTGGAACTCGGATTTTGGAGGATTTTGAGGAGGATTTTGAAGTATTTGCTGAGGTAAGTTCCTTGTGCCTATTTATCTTCACTGATGGTGTTTACCCACTGATTTTACACCTAGTTGGTGAGTTTTTTAGGTGAGATTTAGAAGATTAGGGCTTGAGAATTAGAGAATGAATTTTGGGGTTTTGGAGGGGAAAATGATGTCGGATTTTGACAAATTTGGTATGGTTAGACTCGTGAGTTAATGGGCTTCCGGATTTTATGACTTTTGTTGGGTTTCTAGATGTGGGCCCGGGGGTCGGGTTGAGCCGATTTTGGATTTTGGGCTATATTTTAGTAGTTTCTTGTGGAATTGATCCTTTTACCCTATATATTGATTATCTCGTACTATTGTGGCTAGATTCGGGACATTTGGAGGCCGATTCGAGAGGCAAAGACATTTTAGAGTAGGAGTTCTGCGCAGTTGAGGTAAGTAACAATCTTACATCTGGTTTTGAGTGTATGAAACCCCAAAAACTAGTATGATGTGAATATTTGGAGGTGACGCACATGCTAGGTGACAGGCGTGTGAGCGTGCACCGCGAGGGATTGAGACTTGGTCCATCCCGTGAGACTGTAAAGTCGAATAGCCTATTGTTGCATACATGTCTTCCTTGTCTTTTAGCAATGTGACTGCCTTTCATGTTAGAAACCATGCTTAGGCCATATGATATCACTGTTGAGATCCGCACCGATTGTATACTTGTTGAATTGACTGCCAATTGTTGTCTTGTACTCAGTCACAGTCTTACTTGTGTATCATATATCCATTCTCTCTCATTTCTTGTTAATACTTGTTGTTATCTCTATTTGGGCTGAATATTATGATTTTCTGTGAGCCCGAGTTGGTGGAGAGATTTTGTGTCTTTTGTCGGGTTTCAAGATGTGGGCCTGGGGGCCGGGTGGAGCGAATTGATCCTGTGGAATTGATCATTTTATCCTATATTGATTATCTCGTACTGCTGTGGCTAGATTCAGGGCATTTGGAGGCCGATTCGAGAGGTAAGGGCATTTCGGAGTAGGATTCGAGAGCTAACTGAGCTCTACCACACGATCTAGAGTAAGAAGAAAGAGTGACAATCCTAAATTCCCTGTAGCCTTCCTACTAATAGGTGTGGTGCACAACACACCCATAAACAAGACTCTACTAGACACGGCTTGTAGACATTCCTAGGACATATTTGCTCTAATACCAGTTCTGTCACGACCCAAATCGATGGGCTGCGACGGGCGCCCGGTGCCCTTACTCAACCGAGTACCAACATAACGTATCTTTCTCATTACATCAACATGGGTAAATGGGCCAGAAAGGCCGTATGAGGTAACAAGAATAAAACATGAGAGAACACTCGACATAAAACGACGAAACCTAATATACTGACTTATACATATGATGTACCGGCCTACAAGACCAAAATAATCACTCGTATACTGAACATGGGCCGAAAAGGCCATACAATATTTTACGTATATGTCATCTGTCTACAAGCCTCTAAGGATACATAATTGTCATAAAGGTCAGAACAGAGCCCCGCCATACCAAACATACACATCTAAATCAAACTAATCAAACAAGCAACTCCGGAGCAAATAGAGTGCACTAACATCTTCCGCTGAGCTGATCGCCTACTTGGAGGACTCTCGACCTATGTATCAATACCTGCGGGCATGAAACGCAGCATCCCCAAGCAAAAGGGACGTCAGTACAAATAATGTACCGAGTATATGAGGAATGAAATCAGTAAACAATTGACATGAGAGAAACATGGAGTAAAAGACTCGGCATGTACACCATGCATAGGTATATGCGTTCATAACACCATCAAGCCTATGAGGGTATCCCATCATATCATATATATATATATATATATATATATATATATATATATAGCCATCTGGTCATGGGTCAATGTACATGTATAAATGCATGCAATTCATAAGAAATACGTTAATAAGATTTCTCGGAATGTCATAAAAATAATATGCATGTCGGATAAACTTTATCAAATACGTATTTTTCAGAGACCCATGAACATAAGATATAATAATAATTTACATAGGGAATCAATAATATAGACACCCCTAGTATTTATATGAATAGAGTCATTTATGGAAGTTATGCATTTGCTCGTTTTGTTCGTGTCATATAGATCATGCCAAAAAGAAAGAAGGGATAGCCTTAACATACCTAGAGCGATTCCCTTGAAAATTCCTCTAACACACGTCTTTTGCAAAAAACACATAACGACGATCGAAGTAGGAGAAAATCCGTATGATATTCTTGAGAAAGATTGCGCCGTACTCCCTTAGAACCACAAAATCCCGTTCCTATAACATTACGAAGTCTCGTTGGAGTGAGAGATTGAAGCAACTCACATTGCTAAATGAAACTCACCTTGTTGAAGCCTTTCACATAGATGTAATACATATTTAATTTGAATTTAGATATGGTTTTAAGTCTTGGTGGTGCGGGCCCCACCATTCAAGACTTGTGTCACATACCTTCTTTAAAATATGACACCTTTCTATTTAATTCAAGAGTCACCATATGGCATAGTAGGCTACCACGTTGGGAACTTAATCAACTTATCCAAATAATTATTTACTTAATTCCTTAATTGATTTGTTAATCCTCCATCAATACATAATTACCCAACACATAATTAAGAATTATATCAAATTACTTAAAATACTACTCACTTTTAACACACTTTATTATCATGGTCATGTGGTACCTTGTATGGCACTAGTCCATAAATACCAGATATTTTAGCTCGGGCTGTATTTTATCCCAAAATGTCAAACTTAGACGAAATTCATTTTCTTCGATTTGCTTTCCTCTCACCTTCACGAATTTACTTATCACTTGTTTGAAATTGCATAATGCTTATAATCTCAAAATAAGCTTATTCCCGAACTTACGTCGATTAACTTTCGACGAAACTTTAACATACAAAAATGCGGGATGTAACATCTCATTTCCGAGCTTCCATCAATTTACTTATGGCATACTTTCACGTATGAAAACATAGGGGGTAACATCATTCCCCCCTTTAGAACATTCGTCCTCGAATGTTGGCTGATGCACTTATCATTTTCACGGATTATGTCTTCCGAATACTTTGGTACTGTTTTTCCATCTAGGCAACTGGTCTATGAATAATTCCAAAGTCCAGGGCATTCCCTCCTTTTAGGCATGTTTCTCACACCATGGTCTGTAGTTAGAATCTTTCCAATCTCGTAATTCTTGCTACCTTCTATCATGCAGCCTGTGCGACTTTGACCTTGTAAATGCGCATATGCGACTCTTCCCTTCAGCTTTTAGCAAATCTCTAGGCCTCACTTTGTGAACATATACAGAACTTAACAAGATGTTCCTCTGGGCATCTATAGGTATACTGAAGTCCTTCGCTCGGTACTTTGTTGACTTACGAATATTGCTATACCTTATTTCATAGATCCGTTTATCCATCCGTATGACTTTACTGCGCCAAGGTAGGTCATACTATACCATAACTCTTACTTCGATTTATCGTTACTGAGGTCTGCTACTAAACTTCAAGATTACTCTTGTTGTTCATCCTATATGTATAAATCTAAGTCCTTTAATACTTCCTCATTACTGTGCATCTTAAGAATGACGGCCTATCTCGTCTCATACTTTGTGACTTTGTCCAACCATTGTGGATTCACCTCACTATTTATCTACAATCTACTACTAGTAACTTAAAACCTCTTACATAATCACTAGGGTTCACGTTGCATCGTGGAACATTTGAAGTGATTTTCCTGAACCACCTGGGGGCGATACGATACTATACTTCCATAATCGTATTTCATAGCATCCCAATGTGATTTACCTTACGTGGGTATTTTATCCTGTACAATTCATGAAATCCCCCCCCCCCTCCCCTTTTTCTTCTTCAAATCATTACTCAATCGAAGGCCCAAACGTCATCCTTTATTACCCTCATTCTATCATCAGGGCAGCATTCCATCTCTTGTAAATGCTATTAGTCTTAAACTCATTTGAGTTTATTCAGGCTATACTAAGCTATCTATAACTTTAGATAAATCATCAACTCTCTTATTTTCATGGGCTTAATCGTGAGGACTTATCCATTTTTTCCATCTTTACACTTGTCTTTTTCTTATTTTTACTCATTTCTTCCTAAAACCTTGTCGCTTTACCATATTTTAGCTTGTGACCTACACATGTCTATTTATACTACTTGCAACCTTCCTGCAACTTTCTTGCACCATAGATTTCCTTATGCTATTCTGGAACATCAAGCGAGACATCAAATCGTCTCTAACTCTTCTTTACTCTCTTGACTAGGCCTCTTCATACCTAGAAACCATAGGATGGAAGATACACCACTGACGATGCCGCTATCATTCCTGGATACTGAATACCCGTGCTTCTAGCCTTCTATCCGCAGTATGGACTATTCATAACCTTCTGCATTCAAGTATCTTGTACGTTGTTCACCTTTACCTTACTTTCCTTAAAATCTCACATCAAATCTTTTATTTCTTTCATAACCTTTCTTCCACATAGGTATATTCACATCCACAACTTGAAGCTCTATTATAATACTTACACCTCTGGTGCATACACAATCCAGTGGGAACTTATACTGACTTCTTATGAGGCTGGTACTTTTCTAACTGGCTTTCTCGTAGAGATCTGTCTTGTAACTCTAATATCAAGAGTGACCCTATACTCAATCATGATGTTTATAATTTTCTGGGGCCAATAATCATACTCTTGATTTACTTAGTTGATGTAACTTTTTAGTTTCTTCTTTCCTTTGAACAACCTTTATGTAGGCTTAAGCTATTTTCTGATCTGCAGCTCATGGTATTAGTTATTACTTTAGCCTTTCATGGACGCTATGGAATATCCATGATACAATCTTCTAACAATTCAATCCTTTGTCTATGACCTGGACTCAATTCTTTCTTTTAACTTATACCGGAATCTTCTACGACTGTATGATTATCAACATATATGTTGCATAGATAATACTCTGAAATTATAAGCGTGTTCATAACGTAACTAACTCTGGATCATTGATCGAATAATTCCTTTCGTTCCTTCTTAACATTCTTTAAATGTAAGCAATTACTTTTCCTGGTCTTCCTGCCTCCTTGTTGCGTGCATACTTAGCTTACCTTAGTGCCCACACATATTGGAATTCCATACAACTCCTATGATCATTGGCCACGGTAGGTTCCAATTTCATTTGGAGTTCATACAATGTTGTTGTGAGACTGTTGTTATAAGACCATTTCGTCCTTAGGTTATCAACTTAGGTTGAAGCCTTCTTCCTTACTTCCTCAGCTAGTCTTTCATTGTAGTATTTAGGGAGGACCCTCTGACTCTTGTAACGCTGCGAGCTTATTACATCGTATACTCGACGGATTTCTTGATGTCCTTACTCACCTATAATTATCCGTAGGTCCTACCTCCACGCCCTTGTGCTTGTAGGGTTGTTTCTAAACTGCTATTTTGACTGTCTTCCCAGTGGCACTCTCTTTTATTCCTATAACACTCATACGATACCTTTAACTATCCCAACTCCTATCTGAATATTTATCAAGTATTACGAGGCTGAATTCACTATATTGGGTTTTACGATGTTTATCTTACACGATCTGCTGACTCGTCTGTAACCTCATGTTTAGCCATAACTAGGTTCTTCCTGAATCAATTACTAACTACTCGTTGGCCCATTCTCATATCAATATTCCATGTAATATTCTTTGGGTCATTTCCTTTGTCTTAATTTACCTTTCGCACTAGCTCCTTATTTATCAATAACATCCCTGGAGGAACCCTTACTTCCTTTCTTTGACGTCTTGTCTGCCTAATGTTCTGGAATCATAGCATAGCTGTAGGATTTTGAATAAGTGCAATCTCATCTCTTTCTCCTTTTTTATCGCATTCTTCCTTTACCATCCCATAATAACTAGAACCACTTAATTCTGATTTAGTTCCACATCACTCCATATTCCCCCCTTTAGGGAAGTACTAAGATTTGGAGCCACGACAATCTACCTATGTACCACTTCGTCTTTGGCGTCTTTTCACATCATCGATGACCCTTACTCGCTTTGCGGTAATCCTTCTGTACCAAGGATAACAAAATTCCTTACCCACGAGGGTAACACTTAATGTAGTTGGCACACATAGTCCTTTAAGCTTAACGTTCTCGCTCTTCGGGTTTCTTAACGTTCTCGCTCTCCTAGGGACGCGAGCCACACTAAGGTAATATTTATCCTTTCAAGGCTTCTAGTGACTATCTTTGTAGTACTCATATCCAGCTGTACTATTTTAGAGTGCACCATCTGGGTGTCTCACAAGGAGATCTATTAGCACATTTGCAATATTCTTCGGAAATGTCAACTAACGCAAATAATGCATTCACCATTTTGGGTTACTCTAACCCCAGCCGGATCCTGATATCCCGTCCTTTTCTTAAATTACGCTTGTTATCTTCCAATAGGGTATAACTGATATGGGTGTGGC
Organism: Nicotiana knightiana; assembly: GCA_005239525.1. Lineage (NCBI taxonomy): Eukaryota > Viridiplantae > Streptophyta > Magnoliopsida > Solanales > Solanaceae > Nicotiana > Nicotiana knightiana. The sequence goes on from ML428363.1 coordinate 17,786, forward strand.
CAATTATACATACCTCTATTACTGTTGAAGGTAACTCACAACGCTTATATTTTTCTGCCGGAGTTGAAAATACCGATAATCTTCATTAACTGGGTACCGCGTATCCTTCTCATCTTGCTCCTTTTACTTGTTGAAGCTTGTTTCTATCTTCTGAATCTCTCATGGCTTTTCACCATAAGGGTGAATAGATATTATTTGCCTTAAGGCTCCTTATCGAGAGCCTTACACATCTTAGTACACATATAATCTACTGAAGACCTTACATTTATTCATCATAAGCATCATGCAAAATTGAGTTCCTTTGACTCAGCTCTTTCACAGCCATATGCAATCTCTTATATAACGACCCGACCGCTCGTTTTGAGCTCTAGCGCGTTGTTCAGCGGTTTGAAGTTGTGAACAGCTTCGTTTCAAGTATTATGATCCGTGGGCGTGGTCGGAATTGAATTTCAGGAAGTTTAGAATTGATTTGGAAAGAAAATTCTCACTTCAGAAGCCTTAAGTTGGAAGAATCAACTAAGATTGGAATTTTGAGTGAACGACTTTCGAATCAAGATTTGAAGGTTCCTGTAGGTTCATATGATGATTTCAAACGTGGGTGTCTGTCCGGATCGGATTTTGGATAACCCGGGAGCATTTTGGCGAATATTGCGGAAGTTAGAATTTTAGAAGAATTTCATAAATTTGGGCTTGAAGTGCATTTCAGTGTTGTGGATGTCCGTTTGGGATTCCGAGTCTAGGAATAGCTTCGTATGGTGATTCTGGAGTTGGGAGCGCGATCAATAGTGAATTTGGATGTCCGTAGATCATTTTGAAGTCATTTGGCTAAAGATAGAAATTTGAAGGCTTTTGAGAAATTTGACCGGAAGTCGAAGTTTTGATATCGAGGTCGGAATGCGATTCCGGAAGTTGGAGCAAGTCTGTAATGTTGAATATGACTTTGCGCAAAATTTGAGGTCAATCGGACGTGATTTGATAGGTTTCGGCATCGGATGTAGAAGTTGGAAATTTTTAAGTTCATAAAGTTGGGATTTGGGTGCGATTCGTGTCTTCGATGTTGTTTGGTGTGATTTGAGCCCTCTAGAAACTCCGCATTATGTTTTGGAACAGGTTGGTATAATTTGACGGGGTCCCGGGGGGAGCTCGGGTGGATTCCGGGTGGTTAACGGATCAATATTTGAAGTTGAAGAAGGCTAAAGGTTGCTGTCATCTGGTGTAACTGCACCTGCGAGGCTTTGACTGCAGGTGCGGCTAAGGGCACCGCAAGTGCGAGTTTTGGGCTGGAGTTGAGGAGGCCGCAGGTGCGGAAGATGGGTCGCACCTGTGGAAGTGTATTTGCGAAGAAGGGACCGTAAAAGTGAGAGATTCTGGGTTGAGTCAGAGCCACACCTGCGATGGAATTTCCACAGGTGCGGAGCCGCAGGAGCGGCTATTGGACCGTAGGTGCGAAAGGAGGCTTGGGCAGAATGTTTTAAAGTCGGGTTTTTGTCATTTCTCACCCATTTTTCATTTGGCATGGGCGATTTTGGAGAGCATTTCAAGGGGGATTTTTGTCAGGCATCAAGGTAAGTAAATTCCTCCCGTTTGTAAGATAAATACAAGATTATATGCATGGATTAGGCATGGAAACTGGTAGGAATTTGGGAAATTATTGATTAAACTTAGAAAATGTAAAATTTGGAATTTAGCCACGAATTTGAGTATGGAATGTAGAGTAAATTGTATGATTGAACTAGTAGGGATATGGGTAGAATGTATCTTCAAGAATTTCGGATTTTCGAGCATGTGGGCCCGAGGGAATATTGGTAATTTCTCCAAGAGGAGTTGGGAAAGTATATAATTTTAATTTGTTGCGAGTATTAGGATGAATTTTTATTGCCTTGCCGTTATGTGGTAGTTTCGGAGCGTTGTGCGTCCGTTGGAGTCATCGGATGGGCTTGGAAGCCGGTATTGGAATTTCGGAGCGAGGTAAGTCTCCTTTCTAACTTTGTGCGGGGGAATTGTCCCCCTAGGTGAACTAATTAAGTATGTTCCATTGTCTTCGGGGGCTACATACGCACGAGGTGACGAGAGTCTGTGCGTAGCTACTATTATGCCATGTCCGGGTAGCCTACGACCCACTAGCATGCCTTACATGTTGTACCTGTGATCTTGTCTGTGACGTTAGACTGCTAATATAATCGAAATTTATAATTTAATGACTAAGGAAGATTAGAGTTTATTTTCTAAATCATCTAAAAAGAGAATCTATTTCCTTCGCGGGCAATTGTATTTCTGAATAAGGTTGTGTTATTAAACGTTATATAAAACTCGGCAAGTGAATTTCGAAAAAGGGATTTAAATACTATTTGTGGTTTTTAAAAGAGAAATCGGTCATTTACTTGAGTATTTGTGTTCCCGACGTATTCGGGGTAGATTGTCGATCGTGCATGCCTGCATGTGACCGCTTTGCAATTTACATTCCGCGAACGGAGTGTTATTCCCCTACTCTCATGGGAGCGGGCCATACGCCACGGCGGATTTAGAATGCAATTTCGGTACGGGTCGTTCGATCCTCGGCAGTGCATAGACATGAGTAGTTTATTGAGAGGTGCACTTTTGGTACGGGCCGTTCAATCCTCGGCAGTGCACGGGGTGATTATTATGATGGCTCAGGCCGGTTGTCCTTATCCCGTATGAGCATGCTAAATTGTTAAATGTTTTCTTCATGATTTTGAAGTGATAAAGTAACTGGGGGAAAATAAAGAAGAAATTGTTTATTTATGATATTTTGGAAAATAATGAGAAAGTGGTAACTGGTTGTTTATTTCCAGCATTTACTTGGATTTTCATGCCTCATATATATGTTGCTTTACTACCTTACATGCTTATCGTGTTCATCTTACACTGTTAATTAATTTGTTGGCCCTTAGTGAGTGTCTAATGCGACCTCTGATCACTACCTCTCTGAGGTTAGGCGGGCGACTTACTGAGTACACATTTTTTTTGTACTCATGCTACACTTGCTGTACATTTTTATTGCACAGGTACTTTCATAGCAATGTGGAGGATTCGGAGACTTAGGCGAGTTGCATCATTCAGAGGCGATCCGCAGCTGACGGAGTCTCCCTCATACTGTATCTACTTTAAGTTTATATTTCCTTGTCTAATTTGTATTCCGTACAGGATTTGTGATGTTTGTATAAATTCTTAGAAATTGCTCATGTACTTGTGTCACCAGGTTCTGGGATGTGTTGGGATATATTGGTTAAAGTGTAATATTTTAAACTATTGTTTTACTTGTCAGATTTTATTTAGTTAATATGTAATAAAGTGAAAGGAAATGCTTTTCATAGGTGTTAAACATGAATTTGTTTCAATTAAATAAATGATTGGCTTGCCTGACAATGGTGTCCGGCGCCATCACGACCTTAGGGAATTTGGGTTGTGACAACATGGTATCAGAGCTCTAGGTTCCCGTAGGTCTCACGAGTCATGAACAAGTCTAGTAGAAGCTTGCAGATCAGTACGGAGACGTCTTTACTTATCTTCGAGAGGCTACAGGGCTGTTAGGAGTACTTCCCTTCTTGATTCCTCATCGTGCGATTCAATTCCTTTGAGGCTTATGCCTGTGTTCATTCCTACTCAATCTTACGCGTTGCGAAGCGCTTGCTATGAATTAGGAGTTTGAGGAGATGAAATGGTGCTACGGATGTAATTCGAGATGTTTCCATGTATAATTGGTTGGGGCTGTTGTTATGGCCCTGCAAGAGAATAATATGTTGTTTTAGCTCAGTAGTTGTGTTTCTGAGAGCATTAAGGCTATGCTCAGGCAGTGATGATGCTTGCGATTGATTATCGTGTGATGTCAATATGATGATAGAATGCTTGCTTGTATGTTGGGGGTGATGAATGGTTTGAAGGGAGGTCTTCTCAGAGTATGATTTCGAGATTTCGGTATTTTAATTTCGGTAGAGGAAAGGTTTTTGGGTTATGAATGGTCCAGTCGGGGTTAATAAAGTTGTAAGGATGGGTGTATTCAAGTGGGGTGGGATATGCACCTGTGACGTGAAGTCATCGTCATTGATCGAATGGAATGTGTTAAGTTTGTCGGTGTTATGGTTTCTTTGGTTGCGTGGGGTCAGAGAATTGAGGAGTAGTATTGAAGAATGCGGTTGGCAGAGAATGATCCTGAAGTGAGGCTAGGTGGTGGTTCCATTTCTAAGAAGCCAGGTGTAAGAAGCGGTAGTCGAGCAGTCGCAAAGTGGGGGAGCGGCAACATAGCTTGGAATTTAAAGATATTGTCGCGCATTTAATGGATGTCCATGAGGAGCGGACGGACTAGTAAAGTTGGTAAATGAAGCAGGGCGTAGGATGGGGTATTGAAGTCGCAGAGAGCGTGCATTTCAGTGTCGTTGGGAGGTGTCCGCGGGTGATTTCCACGGGTGGGTTATCTTCTGTGAATAGGTTAGCGATGGTGGGGTTGGCAGGTCTCGGTGAGGGGTTCTAGTGGCTATTCGGTAGGAGGCGGATTGTGTGAATGATGCTAGAGAATTTGAGTATTTAGGGAGTGCTAGCAAGCGGATCTGGAAGAGTTGGACGGATTGGTTGAGATAGATCACGTTATCAAAGGAGAAAGGATCTCAGCAGGGTCTAGAGAGGTGCAATGAGTAGCTTCAGGCTAAGTGGGGGAGTCCTACCATCTACAGTTGGGTTGCAGGATTGTGTTATCGTAGGGTTGCGGATTGTCGGCGTATTAGCAAGTTATTACAACTAAGGGAAAGGAGTAAAATGGTGATTGTGCGTGTGATTTGATGAATGTGTGCAAAAGTTGGCCCTGTCGGGCCAGGGTTAGGCTTTGGAAGATTCAAAATTTATGCTTAAGGCATGGCGAGTTGTAAGGATAGTGATTCAGTCACGTGTTTCATTAAAAAGGGTGTTCCTATGCTAGGAGAGCCTTGGAGTTGATTGTATTCGGGGCCAGCCAGAGTAGGTGACTCTCAATAGCGGTCCTAGTGAATTCAAAAGTTAAGAATGCGGCATTTAAGGGTTCCAGGCAGCAATATGATCAAGAATCAAGGAATAATTTCTGAGAAAGAGGAGGATGGTTGGAATACTCTATGTTATGTTTCAACATGCAAGATAGTATTGGAGGAGTGAGAGAAATAAACTCCGTATTGTAGAAAGATTATCATGAGGGTATGAGACGGGTTTCAGGATTTAGGCAGCATAGTCTCGTGAATCAAGGTCACTTGGGAGAGTGAGGGTTTAGTTTTCTACGAGTGGAAGGAAGTTGCTATTATTCCTGGAGCAATTGAAGATGGTTAAGAGAAAATAGATTGATTAGCTTTGGTTGAAATGGCACGTTTGCGGCAGTGATCAATTCCTTCGATGTGGTTAAGTTATGCATGTGGTTTGTGCCGGTGTGGGCGGGTCTTGTCGGCCGTCGTAATGGATTCCACGTGGGAGCATTTGAGTGCTATGTCCTGTCAGGTATAGGCGTATCCCGAAAGGGTTATAATGGTATAGACTACTACTTAAGGATTTGCATGTTGGGTGATTGTGGGAATTCACTCGTGTGTTGAAATGGTACTCTTGAATTGAGTTAAGTAAAATGTTTCTATATGATGAAGTGTTCACCCTATTGGTGGTTCAGAAGTTATGATGGAAATTATTGTGCTACCTCATATTGGCATGTTAGCGGCGGTAAGCAGTATGTAACTGGGAGTAAGAATCGAGATTGCGGCTCGGTGTTAATAAGGATTTCATGAGCTCGGAAGAGCAAGAAAAAGTGATTTGAAAGTTCAGAGTAAGCCAGTGTTATCTTCAGTGTCACCTGAGATTGATATTCGGTGGAGGAGGCTTTGTACCCTAGTTATGGGTTCTTGATTTGTCTTACAGCGTAGTATGGCCAGTGGTGG
>ML428364.1:2206-60629 GCA_005239525.1 Nicotiana knightiana
GGATGATAAAGAATGGTAATATCATAATCCTTCAGCAACTCTAACCATCTCCTCTGACTCATGTTCAACTCCTTCTTTTTCAACAGATACTGTAAGCTCCTATGATCCGTGAACACCTCACATGGCACACCATACAAATAATGCCTCCAAATCTTCATTGCATGCACAATAGCTGCTAACTCCAAGTCATGAACTAGTAGATCTTCTCATGAACCTTCAACTGACGAGAAGCATAGGCTATAACCTTGCCATCCTGCATCAACATTGCACCAAGCCCAACCCGTGAAACATCACAATACACGGTATACAGTCCTGAACCTATGGGCAAAACTAACACTGGTGTCGTGGTCAAGGCTGTCTTGAGCTTCTGAAAGCTCGCTTCACACTCATCAGACCACCTGAACTGAGCACTCTTCTGAATCAACCCGGTCATCGGGGCTGCAATGGATGAAAATCCCTCCACAAACCGGCGATAATAACCTGATAAGCCCAAGAAACTCCGGATCTCTGTAGCTGAGGTGGGTTTAGGCCAATCTCTGACTGTTGAGATCTTCTTGGGATCCACCGGAACACCCTCTGATGATACCACATGGCCTAGAAATGCAACTGAACTCAACCAAAACTCACACTTGGAAAATTTTGCATACAACTGACTATCCCTCAAAGTCTGGAGGACGACTTGAAGGTGCTGCTCATGCTCCTCACGGCTACGGGAGTAAACCAAAATATCATCGATGAAAACAATCACAAATGAGTCCAAATAAGGCCTGAACATGGGGTGCATCAACTCCATAAAGGTAGCGGGGGCATTTGTCAGCCCAAACGACATCACCAAGAACTCATAATGCCCATAACGAGTGCGAAAGGCTGTCTTAGGGACATTAGACTCCCTAATCCTCAGTTGATGGTACCCTGATCTTAAGTCAATCTTGGAAAACACTGAAGCACCCTGAAGCTGGTCGAATAAATCATCAATCCTCGGTAAAGGATACTTGTTCTTAATAGTAACCTTATTCAACTGCCGGTATTCAATACACATCCTCATCAAGCCATCCTTCTTCTTGACAAACAATACTGGGGCACCCCAAGGAACAACACTATGCCTAATGAAGCCTTTATCCAACAAATCCTGCAACTGATCCTTCAACTCTGGCGGGGCCATACGATACGACGAAATAGAAATAGGCTGGGTGCCCTGAGCTAACTCAATACAAAAATCAATATCCCTGTCAGGTGGAATACCCGACAGGTCAACAGGGAATACCTCTAGAAACTCACGAACCACGGGAACAGACTCCAGGGAAGGAACCTCGGCGCTAGAATCACGAACATAGGCCAGATAGGCAAAACAACCATTCTCGACCATGCGCCGAGCCTTCATATAAGAAATAACTCTACCAGAAGAATGACTAGGACTCCCTCTCCACTCCAAACGAGGCACCCATGGCAAGGCCAAGGTCACTGTCTTGGCATGACAGTCCAGAATAGCATAATAGAGGGATAACCAATCCATCCCCAATATAACATCAAAGTCAACCATATCAAGAAGCAAAAGATCAACCTGAGTCTCCAGACCACCAATAATTAGTAAGCAAGCACAGTAGACTCGATCTACCATTATAGAATCACCCACCGGTGTAGACACATGTACAACAGTACTCAAGGAATCACGAGGCATACTCAAATAAGGGGCAAAATATGAAGACACATAGGAGAATGTAGAACCCGGATCAAATAACACCGAAGCCTCTCGACTGAAAACTGAAACCGTACCTGTAATAACTGCATCAAAAGCCTCAGCATCAGGCCTGGCAGAAAAAGTATAGCACCGGGGCTGAGCTCCTCCAACTTGAGCATCTCTGGGTCGACCTAGTGCGGCCTGACCTCTACTTCTCGTGGCATTTCCTCCACCTCTATGAGTCTGACCTCCACCTCTGGAACCCCGACCGCTACCCCTAGCTGGCTGAGGGGGTGGGGGTGCGCCTGATGCGGGAACCATGGCACGGGAACCCTGATATTGAGACCCACCAGAACCTCGGGGGCAAAACCTGGAAATATGCCCCAAACCATCGCAAGAATAACAAGGCCTCTGCTGATGTGGCTGCTGACTCTGGAACTGGCCCTGTTGACCCTGGTAACCACCCTGGAAGCTCTGAAGCGGCAGTGCACTGATAGGTGTCGGTGGTGCACTAATAGGAGCTGGTGGTGCAATATGAGCTACCTGAAGTGCTGACTGATAGGGTCTGGGAGGATGACCTCTACCTGAAGAATCCCTGCCCCCAGATGAGGCTCCACTGAATCGACCGAAGTGACAGGGCCTCTTGTCAGCCCCCTGATCACCACCCTCTGACATAACCATCTCAATCCTCCTGGCCACATTGGCCGCATCCTGGAATGAAATATCAGTACCTGACTCCTTGGCTGAAGCCTGATGGGCTGAGCCAAACCCTCAATAAACATCCTCACTCTCTCACGATAAGTGGGGAGTATTATAATAGTATACCGAGCTAGAGTGATGAACATGGTCTCGTACTGAGTGACAGACATAGATCCCTGCTGGAGGCGCTCAAACTGCCTCCGAAGATCCTCCCTCTGAGTAACTGGAAGGAACTTCCCCACGAATAACTCGGAGAACTGAGCCCAAGTCAATGGTGCAGACCCAGCTGGCCTGGTCAAGCAATAGTCTCTCCACCAAGTCTTGGCGGAACCCGAAAGACGAAAAGTAGCAAAATCAACTCCATTGGACTCTACTATGCCCATGTTCCGAAGAACCTCATGACAGTTGTCCAAATAATCATGGGGATCCTCTGATGGTGCACTAGTAAATGTAGTAGTGAATAACTTGGTGAATCAATTCAATCTCCATAAAGCATCTACTGACATAGTTGGTCCCTCAACTACCGGGGCCACAATGCCTGGCTGAGCTACTCCGACCGTCTGAGGTGCCGGAGTCTGGAACTGAGGACCTAGCTGCTCTGGCATGCGAGTAGCAGGTGTCTGGGTCCCTCTCCCAGCCTGATAGATGGCTGGTGCAGTAGGAAGAAGACCGGCCTGAGCCACACTCTCTATGAGTCCCACTAAGAGGGCTAGAGCGTCCTGAAGCACCGGGGTGGCAATGAACCCCTCTGGGAATTGAGCTGGTCCAACTGGAACTGTCTGAGTAGGAACCTCACCGGCAAAGTCTACCTGCGGTCCCGCTACTGGGGCCGCTGCCCTGGGCTATGCCCTGCCCCTGCCTCGGCCTCTAATACGGCCTCGGCTCCTCGTAGGAGCTGCAACAGGAGAATCGGGCTACTGATCGGTAGATGAGGAAGCACGCGTTCTCGCCATCTGCGAGAGAATAGAATCGAAACTCAATTAGCATTTAGAATTCAAATCGCGCGACAGGAAAGAATAAAAAGTGAAGTTATTCCTAACTTTGCAGCCTCTGGGGGATATGTACAGACATCTCCGTACCGATCCCTCAGACTCTATCAAGTTTGTCCGTGAGTTGTGAGACCTAAGCAACCTAGTGCTCTGATTTGAAGTTGTCACGACCCGAAATCTCACCTTCAGGACGTGATGGTGCCTAACGTTGCACCCGCTAGGCAAGCCAACGTGTTAACTGGATTGATTTATTAACAAGTGAAAATAACAAACACTAACTAGATAATTGAGATAAGTACGGAAGCATTACCAAAATCTAAATACCAATAGCTAATCACGAAGAAATCCCTTTTAAGTACAAAACCCAGAAATGGAGTCACAACCTCACGAACCAGTCGAAGATTTGACTAAAAACAACAGTTTGAAAATAAAATGATGTATCTGTCAGGAAAACACATATATGATAGAATGAAAGATAGACAGGGACGCCGAGATCCACGAACTCCTGCGGAACTACCTCGGTGTCGTCTGGAATGGACTGAAGGACACTCCCACTAACGACGTCCACTGGGTCCGGCTGCGTAATCTGCACAACATAAAGAAGTGCAGGTATAGCATTAGTACAACCGACCCCATGTACTGAGTAAGTGCCAAGCCTAACCTCGGCGAAGTAGTGACGAGGCTAGGACACGACAACAAATTGTACCTGTGCAGTTAAATAGTATAGCAGAAAATAAACAGAATACAGTTACGGGGAAGAACATGCTGGGGATAAGAGGGGAAACACTTGCTAAAACAGTAGAATCAACTACTAACGGAAATGTAGAAGTAAAACAGGAATATCAGACCGAACAAGTAAAATAGACAGGAGGAAAACACGGCATGACCCCTCGTGTATAACCTCAAAATCACACGGCACAGAATGTCCCCTCGCGCATAAATAATAATGACTCGGCACGGGATGTCGCCTCGTGCAATAATAATAATCAATCGGCACGGAATGTCCCCTCCCGCACAAATAATAATCAATCGGCACGGAATGTCCCCTCGCGCATAAATAATAATCAATCGCAACGGAATGTTTCCTCGTGCATAAATATAATCATCGGCACGGAATGTTCCCTCGTGCATAAATAATAATCACTCGGCACAGAATGTTCCCTCATGAACAAATAATAATCGTCGGCACGGAATGTTCCCTCGTACATAAATAATAATCACTCGGCACGAAATTATTCCCTCGTGCATGATGAGTGTAAAAGCAACAATTGATATAAAAGTTTAACAATACGACATTTCAAATGTACATAAATAATCAACAAAATTCTACTGTCCCGGCAAGAGACTCGGCTATAACCAATCTCACTCAGAAGTATAATGTTAACAGTAAAATCCTCGTTCGAACACATAATCAATAACTTTCTACGTCATGAAGTAACCTCAAGGTACCACTTTCAAGGTTCCCAATAACTCACAACACGGAGAATATCAAAGAACATTAAATAATCCATCAAAATTTGACTCACGAGCATGCTTGACCATAACATATAGGTACCCGTCACCTCACCTATACGCTGGACATGAATTACACATAGCAAATAAGACTCTATACCTACTCTCTCAAGCTAAGGTTAGGCTAAACACTTACCTCGGCTCCAAGAATGCAAGTCAAGCCTCAATTACGGCCTTTCCTCTTGAATCCAACTCCTGAACGATAATATCTAGACATAATTGACTTAATAACATCAGTAATTATTCAATAACTCAATCCCAAAGCCTAATTATACATTTCCTATAATTCTTCCAAAAATACCAAAATTCGGCCCCGGGCTCGCTTGGTCCAAACTCGAGGTTCGGACCAAAACCCGATAATCCATTCCCCCATGAACTCGAATATACAATTTGTTTTGAAATCCGACCCCAAAATGAGGTTGAATTACCAAAATTTCCAAAAGCCCTAACTCTACCCAAAACCTCCAATTTCTACCCTTGATTCCATGTTTTTAGACCTAGAACCTAGTGATTGATGAAGGAAAATGGAAGAAATTACTATGGTGGGATGGTCTCCTAAGACTCACCCAAGAAGAGTGGAGAAGAAGAAAATGGTGAAAGATATGAAAATCCCGTAATGGGTATTCTGTTTTTGAGCAATTAAATAACTGGGCGAATTTACCCTACGCGATCGCGACAGAAGGGCTGCGATCGCGGAGAGTACTGGACTTCTGACTTGTGCGATCGTGAAGTAAGGAGTGCGATCACAGAGAACCCGGACGTGGACCCACGCGATCGCGAACGAAAGAACGCGTTCGCACAGAACAATTGCTACCCAGCCCCCAACCCCACAGGAGACTTACGCGAACGCATACATAGGGTTGCGTTAGCATAGAGCTTAAACCCCAAAGCTCCGCGTTCGCATCCAGCTCCTTGCGATCGCGCAGAGCAAATTAGCCACCCTGCCCAATTGCACATCGCAATTGCGTACGCTACACCACGATCGCAGAGAAGGAAATAGCTGGATAGCAGATACAGCCTAAAACACCAGAAATTTCCTAAGTTTAGCACCCTGACACCTACCCGAAACTCACCCGAGCCCTCGGGGCTCAAAACCAAATATGCACACGCCTTCAAAATCATCCTACGAACTTATTCGAGTAATTAAACCACTAAAATAACATTAAAAACAATGAATTAAACTTAAAAATTCATAGAATTTCCTCAAACTTCATAAACTATCAAATTTTCCAATTTTGATCCGAAACACGTCAAACCAAGTCCGTTTCTTTCCAAATTTTACAGATAACTCATATAACACATATTGAACTTGTTCCGGACTCCAGAACCATGATACGGGCTCGGTAACATAGATTTCACATCAAAGTTCATTTTCAAAAGTCTTTATTATTTTCAGAAAATAATTTCCTTTAAAAATTCATTTCTCGGGCTTGAGACATCGGAATTCGATTCCGGGCATACGCCCAGGTCCCATATTTTCCTACGGATCCTCCGGGAACGTCAAATCACGTGTCCGGGTTCGTTTACCAAAAATATTAACCAAAGTCAACTTTATTCCATTAATTATCATCAATTCAACTGTTTAACACATTTCCACATAAAGGCTTCCCGGCTACGCGCCCGGGCTGTACACGCACATCGAGGTGAGATTAACGGAGGCTTTCGGGGCGTCGGAACACAATTTTTGCTAAATTTACACTAGATGGCCTTTTGGGTCATCACAGAAGTGCCCCTGTCACAAAATAGTTATTCCGTTCTATCATGGGAGGAGTTAATCCGAAACCTTAGACTACTGTAAGGGGATTAAATTCCATACACATAAGAAACTCGTGGACTCGAAATTTTTAGTTTTTGTAATCTTAAACTAACGTATCTTGATTTTCTAGTTTTGGATACAAATTACTAACGAGGACGACAAGAAGTTTTTAACTATTGATCCCAATAGTTTTCCTTCACTAAAGCAGAAGGAATATGCAACACGATAAACTCTTTTCTCCCATTAGGAATTTAACCTTGAAATACTCACCTAAAACAAGATTACTAATGTAAACTGCATAATTGCTATCACACTTATCACCATTCAACAAACAAATGGCCCCATTGCATTAACCAGTTAACTCGAACTTTGGCTTAACAAAACCAAAATTCATACCAATAATTTTTCATGTCAGTGGAGGAAGGTGAAACTTGGGCTCAACATAATGGGTCTGTTTCTGTTGGGTTTTTGGGCTTTTCCCTTTTTATGCGGATAAATAAAATATTTTTTGGACCTAGCTCACTAATATCAATACATATAAATAGGACTTTTTCATTCTTATACATTATTTGAAATCTTATTATGAAAAATGTTCATGTTTTAGTATTTATCCGACTTAAACACATTTTAGTTACAAAATATATATAATCCGCTTTAAAAGACTCGCAAATCCATTACTTGTATCTTCAATCAAGGGATTTAGTTACACCCTTTTTCTTTTTTTTTTCTCCTCTTTTCTTTTCTTATTTTTCTTCCGCCTCAACATAACGGAAGCTATTTTTGTCTCTAACTTAAATTAAACGATGAAATTCTTTTCATTGTTGGGGTATATACCCAAAGGGGGTCAGTTCTTTTCTCTATAGTTTCAAGGATTAAGACCACCTACTTGTGGTAGCCTGCTGTCGTTTTGGACGTTGTCTAGTTCTATACCATAATGGAGGTTTATTTAGGTCATCTTCTCGTAACTTAATTCTCACTCCATCACAAGGTTCTTTCGAAACAGGCCAGTAATATTAACGCCTCTTTTGATAAAATGGTTAAGTTGTTGTCAAGACTGATATCACTTTTAAAATTGTTGAAATTTAAAATTTACCTTAAAGTCAAACTAGAACACTGTATAGGGAAGCAACAGTGGTATATTGGTGAGTATATATATATACATCAATTTCAACTGTTTCTGTATCCAAACAAATTGTGACCTGTGAGAGAAATATTTAATATATATAAATGATATAATACAAATTTTCTATAATTTTTCTATAGAGTAAAAATAAATTTCATACAACTGATTATATGTTATACAACTTATCTACAACTTTGATATATTATTTCAATCCAGTTATATACAATACAGTATCATACAACTTAAATACAATATTGTTCAACTTTCATACAATATTTAAATAAATAAAAAATATAAATAACAGAATACAATTTTTCTACAATTTTACTACAACTTTACTACAATTTCGTAAGTACAATTCTTCTTCTTCTTCTTCTTCTTCTTCTTCTTCTTCTTCTTCTTCGAGTTTCAATCTGAAATTCAGCCAAAATCAAGTCTAATCTTCACCAAAACACCCTCAAAATTGAGATATAAACTCCAAACTGTATTCCCAATTGTTTGCAACAACACCCAATCAAAACACATAATTGTCACGACCCAATTTTCCTCCGTTGGGATCGTGATGACGCCTAGTCTTAAGGACTAGGTAAACCTAACATTTACGAAAAATACAACAAAATAAATCTGACGTCTAAAAATTTCTGAAATAAATTTCTTTATTCAATAAATTATCTCCCAAAACTCGGTAGTACAAGTCATAAGCTCTATAGAGTTTTACTGCTACTTCTAAATATAATTGTTCAGAAATAAATAAAAACAATGTAAGAAAAAAATAGGACGGTGACTCTGAAACCCGCGAACGATGTAGCAGGTTTTACCTTGAGTCTCCACAAAAGCAATCTGCACTGCTAGCTAACGATCAACCGGCTAAGCAAAACATGGATCTGCATAAAAATGTGCAAAAGTGCAGTATGAGAACACTACAACAGTGCCCAGTAAGTATCAAGACTAACCTCGATGAAGTAGTGATGAGGAACAGTCAAGACACCCATTGGTCTAATAAACTGAACAAGTATAAGTATAGGAACAACAGAATATGATATCTACATAAAGACAACACAATATGGCTAACAATACAGAAATTGCAATAAGAAATGAGACAACAAGTATCAACGGAATACCATAAAAATAACACAGAAGAGTGAATAGAACACAACCTAAATCCGGTATCACATATACAACAAGGACAAGTAATAACTCAGCAATTTCAACCACTTTTACATCAAGTTTAGTCAACTCCTCGAGGTACTTAACCTCGGATAATTCACAACTCACGGGTCTCAATACCTGAACCCTAATGTTGAGCATCTTGTGCCCTCATAACACCTCATAACCACATAGACGACTCACGTGCCTATAGAGCCATTCTCACATAGAAGGAAAATACAACAAGGGTATCTATACTCAACGATATCCAGAAAATCTCTTAGCCAATAAGAATGCTTAACTACGCATATGCTTGTGCATGTGTCCAAACATAGTTTCAAACTAACTAGTAAGCATAAGAAAAGAGATGGATATCACGTAGAATATTTCTTCACAACTTTCACAAGATAAAGTTCACACCGATAAGAGTAACACTACACAATTATCAATAACAAGAATGCCCCAGGCCAGCACAAGACATCACAAATCAATCCCTGACACATCTCACCTTGTCTCGCCACGTATACAATAGTAAAGTAAATGCCCTCATTGTCTCGTCACACGCGTATAATCATGTTTCAGTCACGCCACATGCGCACCCCTTCCCCCATATATATATATATATATATATATATATATATATACACACACACACACATACACACCGCCTTGGCACGCCACATGTGCAATATCAATAGTAATAACTACACGGCAGAAACCTCATGCAAATCCCCATATAAACAACTGCACGACAGAAACCTCGTGCATCACAATAACAACAACCGCATGACGAAAACCTCGTGCATCACCACAACAAATACAACAACAACAATGACAATAATACAAGATACGGTAAATAAATCAACTCAAGAACCTTCGATCACAAGAAAAGATAAAACTAGTTAATAAGGAAGATCCACAATAAGGAAAACTAGGCATGATAAGAACAACTCAACAAGGAAGAAAATAACATGTAACAATAGTCCCACACTGTAAGGTTCAACAACAAGAAACTAACACGAGTCCAATAATACTAAAAAAAGGTAAGTTCACTAAGGCATAGAACCTCTAAGCTTATTCTAAGGTTGGACAATTACGGGAGAGGTACAACCAATTCAACTAAGATAGGCAGCAAGAAGATCATTATAACTTCAAATAAGGGGGAACATTTACAAAACAAGAATAACTACAACTTCAAATAGGGATAAGCAGTTAGGAAGAAGGAAACATAGCAATGGAAGAGATAACAGTCTCAATTCAGGCACATATGTACCAAATATCAATAAGAGCGGATCATGAAGCAAGTAATTCTAATGAAGCAGGTAAAAGTGAAACTAGTAGTTAAGGAATGTAATCATAAAAGTACAACTAAATATTCAACGAATACAAGGACCTAGGAACCCTACAAGGCCAACTTTTACCATATAAGCCTGAGCAATACTCGTCACCTCACGTACATGAACTACAATCAACACAGAAGACTTAAATCCTAAAGGGTAGTTCCCCCACACAAGTTTAGGCAATATACTTACCTCAAAGAAGACAAATTGATACTTAAATGAACTTCTCGGGTGAAATAAACTCCGGACAGCTCAAATCTAACCAAAATAACTTTAAAGTACAAATATAACTCATAAGAAACTATTCCGGATCATAAAGACTCAAGCTTTATCAAAATCTAAAAATCAATCCCAAAAGTTGACCCGGGGCCCGCACCTCGGAACCCCACAAAATTTATAAAATTCAAACGCCCATTCAATTACGAGTCCAACCATACTAATCTTATCAAATTCTGATACCAATCGATGTTCAAAACCAATTATTCTCTTTAGAAAAGTTTTTGATAAAAACTCCCAATTCTCCAATCAAAATATGGATTAATTCAAAAAATGAACTTTATTAATCATATTAAAATACAAAAATAATACTTAGATACTGACCCCTATGAAAAGACGAGAAGAACGCCGTAAAAATCACCTCAATCGGAGCTCTAGAACTCAAGATATGCTCAAAATACCAAAATGATGCGATCTGAGTTTTTATACTCATGGATTTCCCCTTTTGCGACAAAAATATTCGTACCTGCGCATTTCCAGATGCGGACCCAACGCATCTGCGAAGCACCAGCACCAGCTCTCTTCTCCGACACTAAAATGAGCATAACTTCATCATACGATATTCAAATTTGACGATTCTTTTTGCTATAGCTCCGTAATTATGATACGGATCTAATGCTTCAATAAAAACATAAATTGTAGCTCATTTTATTAATGTGGTACCACTTGTGCTTGAAGAAACGACGCCAAAACATAAAAAACGAGCGCAACACAACCCAAACCTATCTGAAACTCACCCGAACCGTCGGGACCCGTCCGAACATACCAATAAGTTCAATAACCTAACATGGACCGCTCGAGGACTAAAATCACATCAAACAATGACGAAACTACAAATCACGCCATGAATTGAACTTATGAACTTCCAAATCTTTCTAACTTCTAAAACTCGTGTCGAAACCTATCAAACCAACCCAGAATGACGTCAAAGTTTGCAAGTAAGTCCCAATTGACATAACGTAGTTGTTCCAACTCTCATAATTGCATTCCGACCTTAGTATCACCAAATTCAGCTATTGATCAAACCTCTCTACATTCCAAACTTCAACTTTTCCAACTTTCGCCGAAATGCTTCAAATCACCCCACGGACCTCCAAATCCAATTTCGGACGCATGCCTAAGTCCAAAATCACCATGCGAAGCTGTTAAAATTATCTAAAACCATTCCGAAGTCGTTTGCACAAAATTCAAATTTTAGTCAACTCTTACAGCTTAAGTTTCCAAAACTTGAATCCTTCTTCTGATTTGGCTCCTAATCATCCGGTAACTGAATTCAACTACGCATGCAGGTCGATAAACATAATATGAATATGCTCAAGGCCTTATACCACCGACCGGAACTTAAATTCTCAAAATGACTGGCCGGGTCGTTACAATAATTATTTTTTAAAATCGAAGTTCGAGTTCAAAGCTTCAAAGCTTTTTAATGGTGGAATTTCTGCTCTCTTTCCCTTTGCTCTATACTACTAGAATTAGGGATTGAGAGATAGAGAGATACATAGAGAGAGAGAGAGAGAGAGCACAGGAGAGAGAGAGAGAGAGAGACAGACAGAGAGAGAGAGCGCAGGAGGTAGAGAGAATAAGGATGAGAAATAATTGATTCCTAATATAAAGGGATATTCATTTAATTCCTAAAGTGTATATAATTGGTAAATTATTATATATGATGTAATTAAATTAAAACTTGAGTAGGGAGGATAATAAAGTTTCAAATAGTGTCTAGGAATGTAAAAATTCTATAAAATATGACATATTTTAGGTTAAAGCATAACAAGAGAGAAAACATAAGGGGCAGTTGTTTTTGAAGCTTTGTGAGAGAGAAAAGTGTATTCTTTTTCTCCAGAAACTTTCTGCTCAGGAAGTCCGCTTCAATTAGAATCTTTTGACTCGCTAACCATTGGATCATGCTCATATTTGAGCTAGGAGTTATTAACATCTACTCTTGGAGTTCAACGGTAGGAGATTGGATTTGAAGGCCTGTAACTTCTATTTTGGAAGGGTGAACAGTAGCTCGTGTTTGGGATGATTTCTCTCCTTTCTTCAATTATTTTGGTGCAATCTTTTATGTATTGTTGCTCTTCGTTTAGCACTTGGTTTGTGGCCAGTTTAGAGAACTTTTGTAACTCTATTAATTGACATGGTGGATCTTTGTGGGCCTTTGATCCCGTGATATTTACTCTTCACATTGAAGAGGTTTTCCATGTAAATCTTGATGTCTCTTGTGTTTGATTATTTCACCTTACTATATTTGTGGTGATTGATATATTTGCTGCCCATGTACGTTTGTGCTTGAATTTGTTTGTCTTCTCTTGGTTCAAATAGCTTGGGAAAGTTTGATTAATATTATTCCGCTGCTACCTCGTCATGCGCATTACTTGTGCTTGTTATTTCCCAACAGTTCAGGGGCGAGAGTAATAGTTATAATCCGCTTTGAGTACAAGAAGTGAAATGACAGAATGATCAATAGAAAGTAAAATGCAAGGAAAATGTTATCTTGTGTGAAACATGTTAAGAAATAAAAGGTTAGAGAAAACATTATACCAACGTTTGCAAACACTCTTACAACGGAAAATGGATTTGATTGGCATTCTTGAGATAATTTCAACCATAATCACCCTCGCAGGTAGAGAGACTATTTCAAGATTGAATATCGAAATGCGCACTCTCTATCCTAAATGTGTACTCTCTACCCTCTCCGGGCGCTAGTGACATTACTCCAAGTATATTATTGTCGATGTTGTTATTGTTATTATATTTCAGCAAACTTGAAAATTCTATGTCGAATTCATATAAAAAATGTTAGATAGTTTGACCTTCATACTACAAATCATATGACATTAAGTGAGAAAAGGGTAGTATTATATAACACAAGTTTTATTTTGTTATGGAGATGCATTTTTCTTTATGCCGAAATCCAAACAATCCCAGAATACAACACATAGTAGTACATTTGTGTTGTTACATACTCCATCTATATCAATTTATATAACATATTTTGTTTATTCTGTTGCTTAGAAAATTAAATGTCACGACCTAGAACCCCCATCGTTGGGACCATGATGGCGCCTAAATTTAGGCAAGCCAACATTAGAGACTTATTAGCCATACTTTTCAGTGACTAACAATAAGCAAGCTATAACAAGTCGAAATGAACGCGAAATATATAAATAACAACTCGAAATATATACTACTGCTACTATACAGAATCTGGAGTCACAATTCACGAATATTCTAAGATTTTACTACAAGTATTTGTCTGAAATAAATACAAATGTTTGCGAAACAAAAGAAAAAGTAAAGTATGAGGTATGGAAGGGGACACCAGGGCCTGCGGACGCCAACATGACTACCTTGGGTCTTAGTAACGACCCGGACGGTCGTTTCGAGAGTTATAACCCTGTTTTTCCCATTTTTGCTTCTTTTTGTGTTCTTCGGCTATATTATGATATATTCGGTTAGTTGGTTTAGGTCCGGAGTGGTTTCGGAATGAATTGAGACACTTAGTCTCTTTATTGGAAGCTTAAGTTAGAAAAGTCAACCTGATGCTGACTTATGTGTAAACGATCTCGGATTTAAATTTTTATTGTTTTGTTAGCTCCGTTAGGTTAATTTGGACTTAGGCGTCTCGAATGTGATTTGGAGGTCTGTAGTAGATTTAGGCTTGAATTGGCAGAAGTTAGAAATTTGGCAATTTTGGTCGGTAGTGAAAATTTTGATATCGTGGTCGGAATGGAATTTCGTAAGTTTGAGTAGGTTCGTGGTGTCATTTTTGGTGTGTGTGTAAAATTGTAGATCGATCAGATGAGGTTTGATAGATTTCGGCATTGTTTGCGAAATTCAGAAGTTTAGAAGTTCATTAGGCTTGAATCCGTGTGTAATTCATGTTTTGATTTTGAGGTGATTTGAGGATTCGACTAAGTTCATATGATGTTTTGGGACTTGATGGTATGTTTGGTTGAGGTCCTGGGGGACTCGGGTGAGTTTCGGGTGGTTAACGGATTGTTTTTGGACTTTGCAAAATGGCTGATAGTTGCTGGAGTAATTTTCTAGTTTCCTCATACGCGATCGCGTGGGTAGGTCCGCG
Organism: Nicotiana knightiana; assembly: GCA_005239525.1. NCBI lineage: Eukaryota > Viridiplantae > Streptophyta > Magnoliopsida > Solanales > Solanaceae > Nicotiana > Nicotiana knightiana. The sequence continues at coordinate 16,810 of ML428364.1, forward strand.
ATCGCGTCGGCTTGTTCGGGCAGAGATGATTTTTGGCCTATGTGTTTGTGAAGCAATGTACGTGTTCGCGTAGGTTTGGCTAGGTTATGCATTGTGAACACGTAGGTGATGCCGCGTTCGCGAAGAGGAGAGGAGGCAATTGGATGTCACGCGTTTGTGCTTCGCAATCGCCTGAGGTGAGACGCGAGTACGTAGGTTGAAGGAAGCTAGGGTACGCGTTCGCGTGGAGGTCTCTGCGTTTGCGTAAGGTAAGTTGAGGGGGCAGTCTATTTGTGTTTCGCGATCGCGAGGCAATTTCCGCGATCACGATTAAGGAGAACTAGGCAGCAGATTTAAATGTTCAAAATGAGGGTTTGAGTTCATAACACAAAAATTAATTTGAGAGATCGGTGGAGGGCGATTGTTGAAGAGATTTTCACGTGGGTGTTTGGGGTAAGTGATTCTAACTTGGTTTTGACTAAATTATGTGATTATAACCTTAATTTCATTGATTTGGGATGAAAAATTGGGGAAAAGAGGAAGTGTTCTTGTGAGAGAATTTTGAGGTTTTGAATGGGATTTTGTTATCGGATTAAAGCAAATTTGGTACGGTTAGACTCGCGAGTGAATGAGCTTAGGGTTTTTGTGATTTTTGTCAAGTTTCGAGATGTGGGCCTAGGGGCCGGGTTCGGGCCAATTTCAAATTTTTGACTATAATTTGATCCTTTTCTTATGGATTGGATCCCTTTAGTCTTTATTGATTGTGTTGTATTACTTGTGGCTTGATTCGGGACGTTTGGAGGCCGGATCGAGAGTCAAGGTAATTGCGAAGTAGGAATTGCTCAGATTGAGGTAACTAACTGTTGTAAATCTGGTCCTGAGGGTATGAAACCCCGGGTTTTTGTGTCATATGACTATTTGGAGGTCACGCACATGCTAGGTGACGGGCGTGTGGGCGTGCACCGATGGGTATTTTGACTTGGTCCGTCTCGTAGAAACTGTAAAGTTGAACAACTTGTTAGCTATATGTTCCTTATGTGTTATAGAAATATTGACTGTAAATCATGCTAAACACCATGTTTAGGCTTTATGCCGGTATTGTTGGGACCCTTAGAGGTCGTTTCTTGCCGTCATACACTGTCTATGTTAATATTACATATTCAGTCATGTTCATGCATTCTTACATCATAGCTCAGTCTCTGTTATTTTATTAGATGCCCATGACTTAGTGACACCCTGATGTTTGGGGGCTTTTCTTTCCGCATTTCTATATTGAGTTAAACTCTTGTTTCTTTTATGAATTCTGTTATACAAAAAGTCTTTTTGGCATATCTTTGAATGAATTATCGAAGTATTGTGGAAGTCGGTTGGCCTAGTACCATCGATAGGCGCCATCACGACAGGTTTGAGTTTAGGTTTGTGGCAAGTTGGTGTCAGATCCTAGGTTACATAGGTCTCATGAGTCATGAGAGGGTTTAGTGGAGTCTTGCGTATCGGTACGGAGATGTCCGTACTTATCTTCGAGAGGCTGCAAAACCTTTAAGAAAATTCCACATTCTTCAATTCTTGTCGTGCGAACCTATTGATTATGGTAACTAAACTTCTGTTGTTTCATTCTCTCACAGATGGTGAGGACGCACACTACCGGGCAGGAGGGCCAGCCACCGGTACCACCAGCCAGGGCCACGAGAGGCCGATGTCGCGGTAGAGGCTGTGGTAGGGGCATAGGTGCAGCCCGCACAACAACGGGGGTAGTACCTGCAGATCCACCAGTTGCCCCAAATCAGGACTAGGTCCCAGTAATGGATGCCCCAGCAGGGCCAACTCAAGCACCATCTGTGCCTATTGTGAATCCTGGCCTTCAGGAGGTCCTAGCTCAGATTCTGACAGTGTGTACTGGCCTTGCTCAAGCGGTCTCTATTTCGATTGCAGCCACTTCTCAGGCCGAGGGCGGCACTCAGACTCCCGCCGCTCGCACACCCGAGCAGGTTGTTCAGGGACTCTAGATGCCGGGGGCGCCACCAGCCCAGCCGGTTGCAACTGCTCAAGAACATATGGTTCCTACTATGTCTGAGGATGAGAAGCATAGATTGGAGAGGTTTGGCAGACTCCAGCCTCCATCTTTCAGTGGTGTAGAGGGTGAGGATGCACAAGGTTTCTTTGATAAGTGTCAAAGGATACTCCGTACAGTAGGTATTCTGGAGACCAGTGGGTCTCGTTTATTACTTTCCAGTTCTCTAGGGTTGCATTCAATTGGAGGGAGGCTTACGAGAGGGGTAGGGCGGTCGGCGCAACGCCCCTTACTTGGCAGCAGTTCTCCATTATCATTCTGGAGAAGTTCGTGCCTCATTCCCGCAAAGAGGAGTTTCGCATACACTTTGAGCAGATTTGTCAGGATGATATGTCTGTGATGCAGTATGAGATGCGATTCTCAGATTTGTCCCTTCATGCTATCTGGTTGGTTCCCACAGACAGGGAGAGGATCGGGAGGTTTATATATGGCCTCACTTATCAGCTGCGATTGCTTATGACTAGAGAGAGTGTGTGTCCGGTGCTACTTTTGATGAGGTTGTCGACATTGCTCGGTATATTGAGATGGTTCGCGGTTAGGAAAGGGTTGAGAGAGATGCCAAGAGGCCTCGGCGACAGGGTGGATTTAGTGGTACTCCTTATGGGGGTCAGTTCCAGCACGGTAGTGGTCGTCCATTCAGTCATGCTCAAGCAGCCCTCCTAGTTCACCATGGTGCATCATCGGGCCATGGTTCTCACAGTTCTCATCAGGGCCAGTCATCACTCAGTGCCCTCCAAGCCCAGAGTTCGTCCCGTGCTCCATCAGTTCAGGACTCCTCTATGCCAGGTTCTTCTACCAGTTATCCCGGTGCTCAGGGCTCCCTTTAGTCCCCGTCACCAACACCAAGGAGTTCTTTTGAGTTTGGGGAGTTTGCGCATGTGTGTAGGCAGTGTCCTCGTCGTCACAGAGGTCCATCTCAGTAGAGGAGTCAGCCTTCGACATCAGCACCAGTTAATTCACCACCCGCCCAGCCAGCTCGGGGTGGAGGTCAGTCAGCTAGGGGTCGCTCTAGAGGGGGAGGCCGATCAGGTGGCGGTCAGGACCGTTTCTATGCACTCCCTTCCAGACCAGATGCCATTGCTTCAGATGCTGTGATTACAGGTGTTGTTTCAGTTTTCCACCGAGATGACTCGGTATTATTTGATCCTGGTTCCACTTATTAATATGTTTCCTCGTATTTCGCTCATTTTTGGATATTCCTCGTGAGTCCCTAATATCATCTGTATCTACTTCTGTGGGCGATATTATTATTGTGGACCGCGTATATCGATCATATGTGGTGTGTATTGGGGGTTTGGAGACCCGAATGGACCTTTTGATGCTCAGTCTAGTTGATTTTGATGTGATATTGGGTATGGATTGGTTGTCTCCATGTCATGTTGTTCTATATTATCACGCTAAGACCGTGACGTTGGTGATGCCGGGGTTGCCGATGGTTGAGTGGAGTGGGTCTATAGACTATGTACCTAGTGGGTGATTTCCTACTTAAAGGCTTAGGGTATGGTTAGGAAGGGGTGTCTATCCTATTTGGCTTTTGTGAGGTATATTAGTGCAGAGACTCCTGCCATTGATTCTGTTCCGGTGGTACGTGATTTTTCATATATGTTTCCTGCAGACCTGTCGGGCATGTTGCTTGACAGGAATATTGACTTTGTTATTCATTTGGTACCAGGAACTCAGCCCATTTCTATTCCACCGTATCGTATGGCACCGGCAGAGTTGAAGGAGTTAAAAGAACAACTTCAATAACTCCTTGCTAAGGGGTTTATTCGGCCTAGTGTGTCACCTTGGGGTGCATCGATTCTATTTGTGAAGAAGAAGGATGGTTCCATGAGAATGTGCATTGATTACAGGCAGTTGAACAAGGTCACAGTCAAGAACAAGTATCCTTTGCCTCATATTAATAATCTATTTGACCAGCTTCAGGGAGCGAGCGTGTTCTCCAGATGGCTCCATACGATGCTATGTATGGGAGGAGGTGTAGATCTCCAGTAGGGCAGTTTGAGCTGGGCGAGGCTAGGTTCTTGGGCACAGACTTGGTCCAGGATGCATTAGACAAGGTGAAATTGATCCAGGAGCGGCTTCGCACGACGCAGTCTAGGCAGAAGAGCTATGCGTACAGGAAGTTCTGCGATGTGTCTTTCATGGTTGAGAATAAGGTTTTGCTGAAGGTATCACCCGTGAAGGGTGTTATGAGGTTTGGGAAGAGGGGCAAGTTGATCCCCCGGTTCATTGGGCCTTTTGAGGTGCTTCAAAGGATAGGGATGGCTTATAAGCTTGCCTTGCCACCCAACTTGTCGAGTGTGCATCCAGTGTTTTATGTTTCTATTCTCCGGAAGTATATTGGCAATCCGTCTCATGTTCTGGATTTCAGCACGGTTCAGTTGGATGGTGATTTGGCTTATGATGTGGAGCCGGTGGCCATTTTGGAGCGGCAGGTTTGGAAATTGAGGTTAAAGGATATAGCCTCCGTGAAGATGCAGAGGAGAGGTCAGCCTGTGGAGGAGGCCACCTTCGCACCTGCAGCTTCCCTCAGCTCGAGCCAACTTCGCACCTGCGCCTCATAACCCGCATCTGCGACCTTGCAGGTGCGGAAATACCATCGCACCTGTGCTCCCAGCCGGACCATCTATCCTTCGCACCTGCGGCCAAATCCTCGCAGATGCGGTCACACCAGATGACAGCAATTTCCAGCCTTCTTCAAAGTCTCAACTTAATCCGTTAACCACCCGAAATTCACCCAAGGTCCCCGGGACCCCGTCCAATTATACCAACCTGTTCCAAAACATAATGCTGACTTGCTCGAGGCCTCAAATCACATCAAACAACATTGAAACAACGAATCACACCCAAATCCCAACTTTATGAACTTAGAAATTTCCAACTTCTACATCCAATGCCAAAAACTATTAAATCATGTTCGATTGACCCCAAATTTTGCACACAAGTCATATTCGACATTACGAACCTGCTCTAACTTCCGGAATCGCATTCCAACCTCGATATCAAAACTTCCACTTTCGGTCGGATTTCTCAAAAACCTTCAAATTCTTATCTTTAGCCAAATGACTTCAAAATGACCTACGGACATCCAAATTCACTTCTGATCGCGCTCCCAACTCCAGAATCACCATACGAAGTTATTTCCAAACTCAGAATCCCAAACGAACATCAACATCACTGAAATGCGCCTCAAGCCAAACTTAGGAAATTCCTTCAAAAATGCTGACTTCCACATTATATGCCGAAACGCTCCCAAGTTATCCAAAACCCGATCTGAACATACGCCCAAGTCCGAAATCATCATACGAACCTGCTGGAATCTTCAAATCCTGATTCAGAGGTCGTTTACCCAAAATTCAAATCTTAGTTGATTCTTCCAACTTAATGCTTCTGAAATGAGAATTTTCTTTCCAAATCAACTCTAAACTTTCCGAAATTCAGTTCCGACCACGCCAACAAGTCATAATACCTGAAATGAAGCTTCTCATGACTTCAAACCGCTGAACGACGCGCTAGAGCTCAAAACGACCGGTCGGGTCGTTACATTCTCCCCCACTTAAACACATGTTCGTCCTCAAACGTTGTAATAACTGCTCTGGATTTATCAGAAATCACTGTTTAACATCTCGAGCACCTGCCTGTGCTAGCACAACCCAGCTGAGTACATTAGATTGATCAAATCTGAAGATTTCTCCTTTTATCCATATAATAAGCTCAGAACCCAGTTCCAATACCTGGATTTTTTTTCTCTGCCAGGCCTAGTTCCAATATATAAACACCATATCAACTACCACATGACATACCAGAACATGACTACATGCCTTTGCTGAATCAACTCCATGCACCGCATAACTCATCATCTGACCACAATGGCACTCCCTGAACCTTAATAGCCAAAATTTCACGAATCTGGGGCTCACGATGCACTTCATAACAAATATGCATACACCCTTCTATAATGCTGACAATACCACCACAACGGAGGAGATGTGTAGAATTCATACCCAACTGCAGAGTTAACAAATCACTGAATACCTCGTCTTGACTAGAATAATTACCTTATTATGAACCTGAATAATGGTATTTGTTCTTTAATATACACTTCACATAACCTTATCGCACTGATATCTGATCCGATAGTATCGTTTCACCCAGTGTGAACTGCTCAGACAACAAATCACCCCAAACATGACCAACAACCTCACATGATACCACATCGCGCCAATAGGCCATAAGTCGAACATGATAATAAGAAACGACTCAGGAAGGGACTATTCAACTCACACACTAATATGAACTTTTCTCAGAAAATATGCCGTAGAACATAAGAAAGAATAAATATAGGAACCTTACTCATCATCATATTGTTGTAGCGTGTAACCCGATCCGAATAACATACCCGTGGTGACGTGCCACCCGATCCACACATAAAATTTACATAATATATATATATATATATATACGGAGCTGGTTTGCTCACTGTTACAAATTACTGAATATCGATCATAAGCACGCTAAGTGCATAATACCATCCTGGAGAGACTGATAAAGTCGTAGGTTACAAAACTCAAGCACAACTAAGGTGTGTATATATATATATACACACTCTGGATCTCAAGAGCTATCCTGCTCACATAACATCCCCACTACGCGGGACCTCAACACATAGGAAATTATTAAGTCGTTTCACAACTCACACGGCACAATCATAATAACACATGAATTTGATGAAGAAGGAACAACATCTGTTGTTCTAATACATTTCCATGAAAAAGCACTCTACTGATATGAACGTGTTTGGCTCATATAGAGCCCATAATCATATTTAAATCCATCCAAAAATATCGAGTCTACCTTGCTCACACCGAACTAAGCTAATAGCTTTACCTGGGTACACATTAACCCACTTCCTCTCATAATATGGAAGAACAACCATCATAGCCGGGACAAACACCCCACAATCCACAACCAAATGAACTAAACGCCTTTCAGGCATAACTTCTCAAATAAACAACATTGCACTTCTTTATACTCCGTCCAAATCTTCAATCCATCAAGCGACTACATGTCACACTTATACGATCTTTTCGCGGTCATGCTTCCACGACCTTCCACACAAGGCACCAAGACACATCAAGAACCCATGACCAGGGTACAACGCCTCTTCCACCGAATATCAATCCCAGGTGACACTGAAGATAACACCAGCTTACTCTGAACTTTCAAATCCCTTTTTCTTTCTCTTCTGAGCTCATGACATCCTTATTAACATCGAACTGCAAGCTCGATTCTTACTCCCAATTACATACTGTTTACCGCACCTAACATGCCAATACGAGGTAACGCAAGAATTCCGTCATAACTTCTGAACCACCAACAGGGTGAACACTTCATCGTATAGAAACCTCTTACTTAACTCAATTGAAGAGTACCATCTGAACGCACGAGTGAATTCCCACAATCACCCAACATGCAAATCCTTAAGTAGTAGTCTATACCACCATAACCTTTCTAGGATCCGCCTACACCTGACAGACCATAGCACTCAAATTCTCCCACATGAAATCCATTACGATGGCCGACAAGCTCCGCACACACCAACACAAACCACATGCCTAAGTTAATCACATCGAAGGAACTAATCACTTCCGCAAATGTTCCATTTTAACCATGGCCAATCAATCTATATTTTTTCAATCATCTTCAATTGCTTCAGGAATAATAGCAATTTCCTTCAACTCATAGCAAACTCAACCCTCACTCATCCCGAGTGACCTTGATTCACGAGACTATGCTGCCTAAATCCCGCAACCCCTCTCATACCCTCCTTATAATATTTCTACAATCCAGAGATTATTTCTCTCACTCCTCCAATACTATCCTGCATGCTGAAACATATCATAGAACATTCCAACCATCTTCCTCTTCTCAGAAATCATACTGCAAAAGCTCGATTCCTAATCATACTCCTGCCTTTAACCCTTAAATACTGCATTCCTAACTTTTGAACTCACTAGGACCGCTATTGAGAGTCACCCACTCTAACTGGCCCCGAATACAATAAATTTCAAGGCTCTTCTAGAACATGAACACCCTTTTCCTTGAAGCACGTGACTTAGTCACTACCCTGACAACTCACATATGCCTTAAGCAAAATTCTGAATCTTCCAAAGCCTAACCCTAGCCCGACAGAGCCAACTTTTGCACACATTCATCAAATCCCATGCACAATCACCATCTTACTCCTTTACCTTAGCTGTAATAACTTGCCAACACGCCGACAATCCGTAACCCTATGATAACACAATCCTGCAACCCAACTGCAGATGGTGGGACTCCGCCACTTAGCTCGAAGCTACTCCTTGCACCACTCTAGACCTTGTCGAGATCCTTTCTCCTTTGATAACACAATCTTGCTCAACCAATCCGTCCAATTCTTCCAAATTATCTTGCTAGCACTCCCTAAGTACTCAAACTCTCAAGCATCATTCACATATTCTGCCTCCTACCGAATAGACACTAGAACCTCTCACAGAGACTTGCCAACCATGTCGTCGCTAATCTATTCACAGAAGATAACCCACCTGTGGAAATCACCCACAGACACCTTCCAACGACGTTGAAATGCACGCTCTCTGCGACTTCAATACCCCATCCTACGCCCTGCTTCATTTACCAACTTTACTAGTCCGTCCGCTCCTCATGGACATCTATTAAATGCGCGACATTATCTTTAAATTCCAAACTATGCTGCCGCTCCCCCACTTTGCGACTGCTCGACTTCCGCTTCTTACACCTGACCTCCTAGAAAGGGAACCACCGCCTAGCCTCACTTCAGGATCATTATCTGTAGCTCTCAAACCAGCAAATCTCCACGACTTCAAGCTCTCCGAAGATCATCTTTCTCTATCTGCCTTCATTATCAACACTTATCCGGTACTGAACCACCGCACCTCACGATCTCTGCCAACCGCATTCTTCAATACTTCTTCTCAATACTCTGACCCCACGCAACCGAAGAAACAATAGCACCGATAAATTAACACATTCCATTCGATCAATGACGACGACTTCACGTCACATGTGCATATCCCACCTCACTTGAAGACACCAAGTCTTACTACTTTATCAACCCTAGCCAGACCATTCATAATCCAAATGCCTTTCCCCTGTCGGAACAGAAATACCGAAATCTCGAAATCTCGAAATCAAACTCTGAGAAGAGCTCCCTTCAAACCATTCATCACCCCAACATACGGCAAGCATTCTATCATCATAGCGGCATCGCGCGACAACCAATCGCAAGCATCATCAGAAACACAGCTACTGAGCTGAAACAACATATTATTCCTTTGTAGGGCCATAACTATAGCCCAACCAATTACACATGGAAACATCTCGAATTACATCTGTAGCACCATTCAATTCCTCAATTTCCCAATTCATGACAAGCGCTTCGCCACGCGTAAGATTGAGTAGGAATAAACTGAGGCATAAGCCTTAAGGGAATCGAATCACACGATGAGGAATCAAGAAGGGAAGTACTCCTAACAGCCTTGTAGCCTTTCAAAGATAAGTACAGACGTCTATCTATCGATCCGCAAGACTCAACAAGACTTGATCATGACTCGTGAGACCTAAGGGAACCTAGCGCTGTGATACCATGTTGTCACGACCCAAAATCCCTAAGGCCGTGATGACGCCGGGCATCGTTGTCAGGCAAGCCAATCATTAATTAATTGAAATAAATTCCCGATTTTAACATTCATGAAAAACATTTATTTTCACTTTATTACATATTAACCAAATAAAATCTGTTAATTAAAACAATGGTTCGAATACTACACTTTAGCAATTACATCCCAACGCACCCCAGAACCCGGTGTCACAAGCACATGAGCAATTTCTAAGAATTTATACAATCATTACAAAGCTTGTCCGAAATACAAGTTGGACAAGGAATTTAAAATGAAAATAAATACACTACGAGGGAGACTCTGTCAGCTGCGGATCGCCTCCGGATGATGCAGCTCGCCTAAGTCTCTGAATCCTCCACATTGCTATGAAAGTACCTGTGCAATAAAATGCACAGCAAGTGTATCATGAGTACAAAAACAACGTGTACTCAGTAAGTCGCCCGCCTAACCTCAGAGAGGTAGTGATGAGAGGTCGAATTAGACACTCACTAGGGTCCAATAATTTTATTTAACAACATAAGATGAACACGATAGATATGTAAATGTAGTAAAGCAGCATATATATAAGGCACTGAAATCGAAGTAAATACTGGAAGCAAACAAACAGTTTCCACTCTCTCATTATTCTCCCAAATATCTTAAATAAACAATTTCCTCTTTGTGTTCCTCCAAATATCATAAATCCACAATTTCTTCTCTATTTTCCCCCAAATATATTATCACTTCAAAAATTATAAAAAACACTTAACAGTTTAGCATGTGCATACGGGATAAGGACAACCGGCCTGAGCCATCATAATAAATCATCTACGTGCACTACCGAGGGTCGAACGGCCTGAACCATAATATTTCTTTCAATCTCGCCGTGACGTACGGCCGGCTCCCATAAGAGTGGGGGAAATAACACTCTGCTCGCGGAATGTAAATTGTGCAGCGGTCACATGCAGTCATGCACAATCAACATTCCACCCCGAATACGTCGGGAAAACAAGTAACCAAGTAAATGACAGATTTCTCTTTTAAAAATTACTAAATAGTATTTAAATCCCTTTTTCGAAATTCACTTGCCAAGTTTTTAAAATATTTAATAATACAACCTTTTCCGCGAAGGAAATACAATTGTCCGCGAAGGAAATCAATTCTCATTTTAGATGACTTAGAAAATAAACTCTAATATTCCTTAGTCATTCAATTAAAATTTTGATTATATTAGCAGTCTAATATCACAGACAAGATCGCAGTACAACAGGTAAGACATGCTAGTGGGTCCTAGGCTACCCGGACATGGCATAATAGTAGCTACGCACGGACTCCCATCACCTCGTGTGTACGTAGCCCCCGTAGATAGTAACACATACTGAATTAGTTCACCTAGGGGGACAATTCCTCTTCACAAAGTTAGAAAGGAGACTTACCTCGCTCCGAAATTCCATAACCGGCCTCCAAGCCCTTCTGACGACTCAAATCGTTGCACAACGCTCCGAAACTATCCAAACAACGACAAACCAATGAAAATTCATCCTAATACTCACAACAAATTCAAATTATATACTTTCCCAACCCCGCTCAGTGAAATGACCAAAATGACCTCGGGCCCACGTGCCCGAAATCCAAATTTCTCGAAGATATATTCTACCCATAGCTCCAATAGTTCAAATATACAATTTACTCAAAATTTCATGCTCAAATTCATGGATAAAAATCCAATTTACCATTTCTAATTCTTTCCTCAAAATCCCAATTCTCCTACTAATTTCCATGTCTAATACATGCATATAACTTGTATTTAATCTTAGAAACATGAAGAAATTACTTACCTTGACATTGCATGAAAAAATCCTCTCCTTGAAGCCTCCCAAGATCGACCAAACCAAAGAAGAAATGGCCACAAATTCTCGGTTTTAAAACATTCTGCCCAGGCCATTTTTCGCGCCTGCGATCCAACACTCGCACCTGTAATTCCGCAGGTGCGACCAAACCTCCGCACCTGCGGCTTCCCTCAGCTCGAGCCAACTTCGCACCTGCGCCTCATAACCCGCATCTGCGACCTCGCAGGTGCAAAAATGCTATCGCACATGCGCTCCCATCCGGACCATCAATCCTTCACACCTGCGGTACCATAGCTGCACCTGCGGCCAAATCCTCGCAGGTGCGGTCATATCAGATGAGAGTAATTTCCAGCCTTCTTCAATCTCTCAACTTGATCTGTTAACCACCCGGAATCCACCCAAGGCCCCCGGGACCTCGTCTAATTATACCAACCTGTTCCAAAACATAATGCGTACTTGCTCGAGGTCTCAAATCACATCAAACAACATCGAAACCACGAATCGCACCCAAATCCCAACTTTATGAACTTAGAAATTTCCAACTTCTACATATGATGCCGAAACCTATCAAATCACGTCCTATTAACCCCAAATTTTGCACACAAGTCATATTCGACATTACAGACCTGCTCCAACTTCCGGAATCGCATTCCGAACTCAATATCAAAACTGTCACTTTCGGTTGGATTTCTCAAAAACCTTCAAATTCCTATCTTTAGCCAAATGACTTCAAAATGACCTACGGACATTCAAATTCACTTCCGATCACGCTCCCAACTCCAGAATCACCATACGAAGCTATTCCCAGACTCGAAATGCCAAACGGACATCAACATCACTGAAATGCGCCTCAAGCCAAACTTAGGAAATTCCTTCAAAAATGTTTACTTCTACATTAAACGCCGAAACACTCCATCCAAAAATCGATCCGGAGATACGCCCCAGTCCGAAATCATCATACGAACCTGCTGGAACCTTCAAATCCTGATTCGGAGGTCGTTTACTTAAAATTCCAATCTTAGTTGATTCTTCCAACTTAAGGCTTCTGAAATGAGAATTTTCTCTCCAAATCAACTCTAAGCTTTCCGAAATTCAGTTCTGACCACGCCTACAAGTCATAATACCTGAAATGAAGCTGATCATGACTTCAAACCGCTGAACGACGCGCCAGAGCTCAAAACGACTGGTCGGGTCATTACACCCCCCCTATTTTAATTAAACGGCGTCGTTTAAGTGCCAGGTAATACTGGCCGTTGATCTTCAATTGATCCAACGGTCCGGAACTGGCTTGGCACTTGTTATATATATGTCTAAAGCCTCTCTTACCCCCCCTCCCATTTCACACTCCCGCCTCTCACATCTCTCTCTCTCAGCCGCCTTAACACCCCCGTCCAAACCCTAGCCGCCCAAATATCCTCCCCCCACACCGCCGTCGGAATCGCATAAAGCGGAGGTGAAACCTAAAACCACCCCATTCTCTCCCCTACTCTTCCTAAAACTCACCTCACTAATCGCACCCCAAAAACCCCCATAAAAACCAATAGATCCTACACCTAGAAGAACCCGAAACCCTAGCTACGTCCTAGCCCCGCCGTCGAAAATCGCCTACGGCGGAGGTGGACCTCCAAAACCCTTCAAACTCATACTATACACTCTCATTGCATCCCTGAACCTCACCCTACCAACCAAATCTCCAAAGACCCCACCAAAAACCCTCTGAAACTCTAAAATCCACCTAGTCCGTCCAAAAATTCTCCTGTCAAGATCTCCTATAAATGATCTCAGATCCTAGATGGAAGTCTTGCCATGAGGGTTTTTTCACGGCTAGATCTTTCCTTTTTAACAGTTCTTTAATATATTTTCTGCTATTTTCTATTTTCCATAAATTTATATTATTGCGTTTTTATTGTTATACTTTATGTTATTACTGTTTTTATTATTTTCTGTTTTTCCCAATATCACAAATATTCTATTATTATTTGTCTAAGAGCTGGACCTCATTGAGTTGGCATGTTCCATTTGGCTCATAAATTGGGCCTGTCTATTCAGCTTTCTTAAAATCTTAAGAGCCCAAAGTCCTTAGGCCAAGAGTCACCTGACTCAGGCCCAGAACCAATCTGGTTCTAAGGAAAATCCAAGGCCCTTAAAGGTCAATTTTGGAAATCTTAATTCTGAAATCTTTTAGAAAAGGTTAGAACCTTCTAGAATAAGGGACAACTGTCCCAATGATGAGTAGGAAAAATAGGGACAATATAAAAAAATCGGACACTTGTCCATTTTCTGAGATAAGGAAGGTACTAGAAATTAGAGAATTGTCCATTTTTGTTAAGAAAGATGCCTTTTTCCTAATTTTTGAGAAATTCTGACAGATTCTTTTGTACCCTAATTCTTATCCCTTTTCACTGCCTCACTCTATAAATACACTCCTCCTTTTTCATTAGATATACACATTGAAATAGCTACACATACATTTTTACATACACAGAGACAGAGATATAGATATGCATATCTGAATATAGTTATACACATTTGAATGCACTTACATACAAAAACACACAAAAGTTTTCTACATTGACTTAAGATTTTTCAGTCTTTCAAAAGAAAAAATTTCGAAAATCAACCTTGATCTTTCATAATCAAAAATACATTCCTTTCCTATTTTTAAAATCTGGTCGTCTTTCTTATTCTACTGGGAGTTCTTGGGTATTCCTGCTTGATTTCCTGTTGCTGCTTGATTCAAGTTTCAGAGACTTATTTTCTTTTATCTGTTTGATTGTTAGTTGCTATCAAGGTACTCTCTTGACAAATATAACGTTTAATGTTTGTTTTATCATGATTCTGACTTGCTGGTTATCAAATTTGCGTTTGTTTCAATATTGCACAAATCATGTTGGCTATACTTATTTGTTTGGGAGTTATGTATGAATTCATGTAGGAGTAATTATTTATACTGTTTAGAAAGTTCAAGTTATATTAGCTTTATATTAAAGTATTATGGAAAACTGCAAAGATCTGTTTAAAACTTCATATTTTCATGAAAATATATATGTAGTAGAAACAAATTCTATTTTATTAAAGCTTTATATATTCTATTTACTATATTTTCTTATGCGATGAATTAGTTTAATATATTAGTCTCTTTACTATACTGTTTTAAATAATTAAATATAGTAATTCAAATTCTATTAATTTTGGGTCATTAAAACTGGGCTTTTATGAGCCAAATGAGTAGCAAGCCCTGATACAGTTTCAGGCCTAAACCAATTGGGTCCATGGAACTATATCTTAGGTTTCAGTTATTAAATTAAGCAAATAATTTGATTAAAAACAATCACTTTAAATTTTCAAATGCAAATGAGTATTAAACTTATCACTTTAACACAAGTTAATATATGAAATAGATGATTTAGGCAATCAGTAGGAAAATTATCCAAATTTAACCAGAATTTTGATTTATTTTATTCATGTCCCAAACACCCTTTTAGTTTAATGTTTTAAAAGATAAACAAGATATAGGAAAATTTTATAATTGCTGTTAAAAATTTAGTCTCAAACTCATTCAAATAAATATGAATCGAGCCAGAGTCACTTGGACTCATTATACCCAAGTCCAAATCATCTTTTGATTAATTCCATTCAGCTGTTAATAAAAATATGCATTTGGGACAGAGTCACTTGGACTCAGTCATTACCAGGCTCAGATCCTATTGAATCAAATTCACTTAATTGCTCTATAACATACATTGGGCCAGAATCCTTTAGACTTAGACAGGCCCGAATTCTTTTAAAATTGAATTCATTAGTTAGACTCAATAACAGATAATATATGTCTTAGGCTAGAGTTCATTTGGACTCAACCTTTGTCAGGCACCTAACTCTTAAATTTGGGCATGTTTGACAGATAATACATAAACTGCCCTATTTGATTCAAACAAATATATCACACACTATTGAACCTTTACACCTAGTCACATGACATAGGGTATTTATCTTAAGAGACATAAGCATAAATTTAGGTGCTCATAATCGAATTAATTATTACAATTATGTACATGCACGCGTGACATAGTTGTGATGCCAAAAATAAAACCGAGGTACACGTCTGCATGACCATGGTCGAACATTCTTAGTAAATAAAATGTCCTAATCAAACACTTGTAGAAATACTTTAGGCGCGGATTTGTTTTAAAATCATTATCGTGATTAAGTACATGTTCGCGTGACGTGATCCTGATTTTCAAATAAATTCAAGTTACGTGTTCGCGTGACTTTGACAAAACTTTTTCCTAAATAAACTAAATGTCATGAATTATGTACATGTACGGGTGACCTGATTCTTGACACATCAAACGAAATGAGTATACGTACGCGTAACTCGTCTTAAGATAATCCTTTTAAATACGAATAATCGAGTAATTAGAAGCGGTAAAAGTTAAATTGCTAAGGGACCGTGCTAAAACCACGGAATTCGGGAGTGCCTAACACCTTCTCCCGGATTAACAGAATTCCTTATCCGGTCTTCTGATTGTGCAGACTTCTAACGGAGTCAAATTTTCTCGATTTGGGATTTAACAATAAAGGTGACTCAGAACACCGTAAATAATTCCAGGTGGCGACTCTTAAATTAATCAAATAATCCCAATTCGAATAACGCCACTTAAATTGGAAAAAATCTCTTATCCCACCCTTTCGGGAAAAAAGAGGTGTCACGGCTCTGGCGACTCTCTGGGGATCGAACCCTGAATCTATGGTTCAGGGTTCTAGAATTTGAGCTTTTAATGTGATTTTTACTTGGCTTTATTTATTGTGATATTACTGCATTTTATGGGCCTAATATGCTAAATTCCAACTTATTTACCTCTATTATTTGAATTGTATTATGTCTTCTTACGCCTCCCTTCTGAGTCTTCTAAAATATGGTGCACACATTCGCGTGGCCCGCCTTTTTGTTAGAAGTCATACCAAATAGAACGAGGATGGATCAGCCACTAGGCCGGATAGACTTTTGTGCTCCCGGTACGTCGCTCCCACCTCGGCTCGAGTTGTCCAGTCGGGTAAGCCAGGTCTAGAACACATCCCCAGGTTTAAACCTAGAATAACAAAGCCTCATGTCGGATCCCTAGTAGGAACTTTTATTTGCATCATGTACATTTGACTTAGGGGACTCAACACAGGGGTGGGGCCCTTCTAGGACAGATGTACCCCAAATGAAAGATCATCCTGATGCATCTTACCTGCTACATGTACATTTATTTGTTTCGGCTTGTGTGTTGACCAACTAAGGAAATAAAAAAAAACAGAAAAACCAAGAGTGAGGTAGGATAGGAAATTCATTCGGTTTTGAAAACCGCGATATTTGAAAATGCCTCGAAACTCTGCCAAAATTTTTGAAAAAAATATAGAAAGATAAAGAAAATGTATTTCAAAAAATTAAAGTGAGTCAATATCATATTTTTCTAATTATATCAAACTGACCAAATTACGCGGATCTGATTATCATCGGATGTGAGATACGTAGGCAAACCTCATCGGTGCCGACCCCAATTCTTCCAACCAAATAATGTAATAAAGTATGTATGTTGGACAAAAGATAAAACCGTCCCAGCTTCGGTTAAGTCTTGCGTCGTTCTCGCCGGAATAGCCTTAGAACACCTTACATTGTTGAAGGGTTATTCTCTCTAAGAATGGACATGTCTGTCCATAAATCATCACTTTTCCCAGAAAAGTGCCTTACTTCGGCATCAAAAATTTATTCGAAAGTAATAAGGGGCCACTATTGCAAAAATACCTGTTCTGGTCGACGTTTCCCAAATAACCACCTTTAGGTGATTTTTATTTAAAAATAAAAACTGGTTCTTGCAAAAAGAGTCTGATGGTCTTGTCTTTCAAAATTAGAGTCAACCTTAACGTTACCCGCTCATAGGTACATAATGAATACCGTCCAGAATCCACCATTGAATGTCGTAAATCAAGCTCCACTACAACTCCAAATGTGGTGGTATGATTTAGACAAAGAGGGTCAAGACTGGGTAGTTGAACATCTGGGTGCTCTCACCGGCGTCATGAAAGTTAATCCACTAAATGATCTAATCAAGACTTTAGTGACCTTTTGGGATCCTGTCTGTGATGTCTTTCGCTTCTCATACTTCGAGCTCACTCCCACCTTGGAGGAAATAGCGATGTATACAGGTTTTGGTCATGGTTTGAGAAATCAACAACTTATATTCCATAGGCCTATGTGAATGCACCGTTTCTTTGATATCATGAACATTATTAAGCAAATAAGAAAGAACCATGTGAGCGAGGGTTCCTGCTCATTCTACTTCCTATACTCCAGGTATGGGCATCCAGAGAGGTTTGAAACGCATGAAAAAGGGTTGAACAACAAACAAAGCAAAGATACTTGGAAAATTCACCGTTGTTTAGCCTTCATAGTAGCATTTATGGGTGTCATGGTCTTCCTAAATGAAAAGGAAACAGTTGATATATGTATGGATAGAATTGCACTAGTCCTAACTACCAAGTAAGATCACACACTCGCTCTACTAATATTGTCGGATATCTATCGGGCATTGACACGGTATAAGTCAGGGGCGACATTCTTCGAAGGCTGCAACCTTATTTTACAAATGTGGCTGATTGAACACCTTCGCCATCATCCAAAGTTTATGAACTAAGGTCCAAGCAAGAGAAACTTCATTTAAAGCTATGAAGAAAGGGTGAAAGATTATAACTCCCCGGAAGGGGTTGAAGCTTGGATCGTCCACTTGAAAACTTTAAATACAAACCAGGTTGAGTGGACTCTAGGATGGCTCCCGGTGAGGGAAGTTATATATATGTCAGCCACAAAGAATTATTTGCAATTGATGGGCTTGAGAAGTGTCCAACCATATGCACCGCAAAGGGTTCTGAGGAAATTGGGAAGATATCAAGTAGTACCTGAGGATGAAGACTTGAGTGTCCAAGTTATTGAGCTACATCCCGAAGCCCTACTTCCCGAAGCTTTAATTCAACAAATCTGGAATGGGTGTCGATACTTGAAAGAGTATACCCAAGTACCTGATCTTGCCAAAGGCGAAGTAGATCCAGATTATGTCGCATGGTTGGAAAAAAGGAATTGCATCGATGAGGAACCAGATCCCGAACCGGAAAGGCCCGCCAACATGCCTCATATTCAAGCTTTTGATAACAAAATCCAAGAACGGTTGGCCTGGGGAGAAAAAGAAATATCAAGACACTATCCATGATTTGGAGGAAAATTTGAGGAACCTTACCTTTGACAATGACTTACCAGCACAGGTAGTCGAAGGTGAAAAGAGAAAATTAACTCGAGAGAACGAGGCGCTCCGAGCCAACTCTGGAACATGAAGATAGCCGCTGAAACGCATGTAAGAAGCGAGAGATATGAAAAGATCATCAACAGCTTAAGAATAAATGTCCACTACTATGCCACTGATTTGATAAAGAACGAAAATAATTTGATAGATTCTCAAACGAAACTATCTAAGGGAACATGCCTACCATTTGAGGCAGAAATATGGAGAAGAAATAGCCATTCTAAAAGAAAAGCCGTTTGCCCTTGGGAATGAAATGGTACATCAAACCAAAGATTTTAAGACAGAAAGAGAGCATTGTTATGCACTAATTTTCCAATTAGAAGAACGCGCGCAACAGCTACAGGACCAAAACAATACCAGTGCACAAGTGTTGGAAACCCGGGAATAGCAAATTGGGCGTCTACTTCAAAAGAAAGGAGTCATCAAAACAAGGTTTAAGGAAATAGCTGACTATGTCGTGATGAAATGTCACGAGTGTGAAGACATGACTAGGTCCATGTTTTTCGCTTCTATGATGACCTTCGTCCACCAAGTAATAGATGACTTAGATCGGCTTCAAGAAGACATTGCGTGAAGTCCCACGCAAACACCAACTAATACCCCACAGGCACCAAAAAGACTAGTAGAAGCTCTCATGTACTTTTGACTTTCCAGTTTTCAAGTCTGTAATTTACTGCTTTTTAGAGTTTTATTCAAAATTGTTTTGTCGTTTATTTTGAGTCTGTATTATTTTTCCTTTATATTCGTCAGCAATGTAATTCCCTATAGTGAAAATCAAAAAGAGATATCTTTTTTTAATGAAATGAAAATGTGCTTTGTTACTTCATACTTATTCCCTGAACTATGTTATGATCTGATTCATGCGGCGTCATGATACCTAGACAATCCACATAGGATTCGATCACAACCCTAAAAGAAAGTAATTAAGAAAGCAAATATGGGATGAAACACATAGCTGTCACAAAACATCTAAGAAAAATGTTTAACTGCTTAGGTGCATTACATCCCCCAATATGCGATTCCCTATGTGTTAAATTTCTCGGACTAACATGTTTCTTGTGTGTACTTAAAAGAACATGTTTTATTTATTAGATGGTTGGTTTTGTCGTGGTAATATGGCTTCGCACCCTTATTTCACAAGATCTAAAGGAAGTATCGCCATGGCCTCAGAGAGTCATTTACCTATCGTTGAGCCTGAGGATAGCCCTGCATCGGTTATCCCACAGCCAGAGTCAGCAACTGCTGAGGAGAATAGAAGGCTAAGATGCCGCATGCTAGAAATGTGAGATGCATGTTCCAATGATAGGAAGCAACCTAGTCCTATCCCTGGATTCCCTGAATTAATCCCTAGGACGGGAGGAACTACCAATGTCCCTATCCCAGTAACTAACACGTTCCTTCCATTTGGGTATCCCACCATGACAACAAAATTCACTGGAATGCCTTCTGAGTTTCTCCCCCGGGCATCATCTTTAGGAATACCATCTACCGTGTTCACAACAGC
This sequence comes from Nicotiana knightiana, assembly GCA_005239525.1. Classification (NCBI taxonomy): domain Eukaryota; kingdom Viridiplantae; phylum Streptophyta; class Magnoliopsida; order Solanales; family Solanaceae; genus Nicotiana; species Nicotiana knightiana. Next base: position 37,230 of record ML428364.1, read on the forward strand.
ACCAGCCACTAGTATGGCACAACCAACACTACCTCGACAAACTTTTGAACCATCAACCTTCACTTTCCAAGCTCCCTAGTTCCAATTGGACACCTCTCGGGTCACCCCAAATTCCTATCCTCAGCACCCACAATTTGAATATTTCGTAGAATATGAGAGAGTCGTGAGGAATCCTGAACAACTGGAGATAGCACGAAAAATGAAAAGCATCGAGAAAAGCCTCAAGAATATACAGGGCCCGAGTGGCCAAAAGAGCATGTCATATGATGATTTGTGCATGTTCCCTCATGTGCATTTACATGTGGGCTTTAAGACTCCAAAGTTTGAACGATATGACGGGCATGGAGACCCAATTTCTCACTTAAAGCAATATTGTAACCAGCTTAGGGGTGCTGGTGGAAAATAGGAGATGTTAATGGCCTACTTCGGAGAGAGCCTCACCGGAATTGCTTCCGAATGGTATATAGACCAAGACATCTCCCATTGGCATATATGGGATGACCTAGACGGGTATTTTGTAAGGCAGTTCCAATACAATGTGGACATAACTCCGGATAGCCTCAAAAAGAAACCCTCGGAAAGCTTCCGGGAATACGCTATCAAATGGCGTGAACAAGCGGTCAAGGTAAAACCTCCGATGGATGAGGCCGAGATGGTCAGTATCTTCTTAAAGGCCCAAGGGGATGATTATTTCCAAAACATGATGTCTGCAATGGGCAAACCATTCGCGGAGGCCATCAAACTTGGAGAAATGGTAGAAAACGGCCTAAAAACAGCCCGCATTTTAAGTCAATCAGCTCTAAGAGCCACTTCCCAAGCCACTCAGAGCGGCTCGGGAGGTTTAACAAGCCGAAAGAAAAAAGAAGAGGGAGCTATGATGGCTTCGAACTTAAGAAACTCTCTGCGACCCCGGGATTATTCTGGTCCACCTGTCAGGCCCCCACAGCATTATTACCCTCACCAGGATGCAACCTATGCTATGGACCCTCTTCCTTATGCAGTAATGAATGCCCAACCATACACTCGGCCACAACAACATTAAAATCAGAACAGAGCTCCACCTCCAAGAAACAACCCTCCTCACCAAACCCCATATAATCCACGTCCACCACAGAATAATTACCGATATAACACTCATCCCCGTGAACCACCCATAAAAACTAACTTGACACCCATTGGTGAGTCGTATTCCGGCCTCTTCCCAAAATTAGCCTGAATGGGCCTTTTGCAGCCTGTACCTTCGAACAGACAGAACCCAGAATGTCCGTCTTACAGGCCAGGTACCAGGTGCGCTTATCATTCTGGGGCAGAAGGGCATGACACTGAGAATTGTTAGACCCTTAAGAGAGCAGTCGAGAACCTGATCGAATAGAAGCAGGTAGTGTTAAGGGACGAGGAAGTCCCCAATGTAACCAACAACCTGTTACCAGCCCACAACAACGGACCGGTCATCGGGATGATCTGTGAAGACAAAGAATTTGACTCTACATTGAAAGCCATTATTTCCATCGCTGATATAGAGAAAAACCTAAAACAGTGGAAAAACATATCAGGGACGAGAAAAAGATAAATTCCACTCCCCAAAATGAAGAAAAGGCCGGGAAGCAAAGATAGGGGCAACACCTACCAAAGAGGCCATTCTTTACGTCCCAAGAGCCCCCAATAAGGGACAACTCATGTTAAGCCCTCCCAAGAGATTGGAGCATAAGAAAACCACGCAAAATATGCCAAAAATGTATGTACCAAAAGGGACTTATGTGGCACGAAGGCTAGTCATTCCACCTAGGCTGGATGAGCCTTTGATCATTAGCCGCGTGCCACAAGATCCCAAAAGAGACACTACTATCGTCCCTTGGAACTACAACCAGACGTTGGTCACATATAAAGGGAAGGGAGTTAGAGGGGAAGTAAATGAAACAAACCAATCTGGGAAGTATCATAACCCAGAAGAATTGACCAAAACCAAGCAGAAGCAGTTTCCCCTCAAAAAGCCTGTTACTGCTGAAGAAGCAGAGGAATTCTTCCGGAAGATGAAAACCTCGGAGTATGATGTAATTGAAGAACTTAGAAAGGCTCCCTCCCAGGTTTCACTTTTTCATGTACTGATGAGCTCAAACGAACACCAAAAGGTGCTTCTAAAGACGATGAATGAGGCGTATGTTCAAGTTGAGACCACAGTTGAACAGTTGGAAAGAATGACAGAGCGATTTTTCAAGATCAACCAAATCTTCTTCAGCCGAAATGACTTGCCTCCCGAAGGAGCCGCCCACAACAAGGTTGTTCACTTGACTGTCAAGTGTGATAAATATTATGTGAAAAGGGTTATGGTGGATGGTGGGTCCGGAGTTGATAATTTCCCTCTATCAACATTACAAAGGATGGAAATTGGGACTGAAAGGATCAGACTAAATAATATTTGCGTGCGTGATTTAGATGGTATCAAGAGGGATACGATAGGGGAAATTGACTTGATCCTAACCATTGGCCCCATAGATTTTGAAGTAACATTCCAAGTTCTGGACATGGAAACTTCCTATAACTTTCTCTTAGGAAGACCATGGATCCATGATGCGGGAGCCGTGCCCTCTACTCTCCATTAAATGATCAAGTTCGAACATGAAAACCAAGAAATAGTTGTCCATGTAGAAGATGATCTGTCAATCTACAGGGACCCATCAGTCTCATGTCTCTAGGCAAGGGAGGGAAGCGAGCACATCGTCTGCCAAGCCTTTGAAATTATGCTCGCCGACCAGTGCGAGGAAGGAACCCCATGTCCTCAACCCTGTTTATCAAGCGCATCAATCATGGTCACCAGCGAAATGATCAAAATGGGTACAAGCTCGGGAAGGGGCTCGGGGTATCCTTAAAAGGGAACCCTAGAACCTGTCACCTTGGTTGCCAACAAGAAATTCTTTGTCAAAGGTTTCCAAGCTACTGATGACGACGAAAAATTGGCCGATGAACGTAAGAAAAATGGGTGGGTCCTACCTCTACTTGTCCCGCACCTCGTCAGGTCATTCGTTAAGCCAAGGAATATAGAAGAGGAAGAAGAGTCCTAAAGGGCCGGTGAAATTGAGGATATCTGTGAAGAAATGAGGCAAATGCTCTACGAAGTCCACATGGTCCAACCGGGTGAAGGCTCGAGCACTGCTGAGGTGAAATACATGGGGCTCAATGCTAAAATTCAAAATTAGAAAGCTACTTCATTCCCCGTTAGGTGGGAACCCCGGTAGTTCAGTCTTGCCATATTTTCTGCATTCTGAGTTATTTCAGGGTGTAACTCGAATGTTTTTAGTTTTTTTTGTCTTTTTAAATTCCGATGTAAACCCTCATATATTCAAATTCAATGAAATGAAATCAATATTTCGTCGTCTGTGAATCTTTTTCTATTATTCTTTCTGATTTTGTTATTTTTCTTATCTTTGTCTTTTCAGTTCTAATAATACGGACTTAAATAACATGACATGCTTGCGGACTTCATGTCCAGATCTTAAAATGATGTCTAACTGCGAAATAATGAATCAAGAGCTCGAATATGATGAAGATGAAGCTTTTAGGGAAATAAATCGGGAATTGGAACAATTTGAGAATAAGACTAAGCCAAACCTAAATGAAACCAAGCCAGTTAACTTGGGAAATTCAGAAGAGGTCAGGGAGACTATGATAAGCATTCACGCCGAGGAAAAAGAGATGTATTGATCCAACTCTTGTTGTATTCAAAGACGTGTTTGCATGGTCTTATGACGATATGCCAGGACTAAGTGTCAATCTGGTGGTACACAAGTTTCCAACTTATCCCGTTTGTCCACCTATCCAACAAAAGCAAAGAAAAGTCAAAACAGATATCAGTGATAAAATTAAAGAAGAGGTTGCCAAACAATTAAAAGATGGTGTGATCCGAGTAGTCCGATACACCTCGTGGTTGGCCAATGTGGTCCCAGTACCAAAGAAGAACGGGAAAATCTGAGTATTTGTTGGCTATAGATATTTGAACAAAGCAATACCTAAGGACAACTTCCCGGTACCAAACATCCACATCCTTGTCGACAATTGTGCCAAACATGAGATACATTCTTTTGTGGATTGTTATGCTGGGTATCACCAAGTCCTGATGGATGAAGAAGATGCAGAAAAGACAGCTTTCACCACACCATGGGGGACCTACTATTACAGGGTCATGCAATTCGGTTTGAAAAACGTCGGGGCAACTTAGATGAGAGCTATGACCGCCATCTTCCATGACATGAGGCACAAATAAATTGAGGTGTATGTTGATGGCATAATAATTAAGTCCAGAACACAAGAAGGCCATGCGCGAGACTTGAGAAAATTCTTTAAGCGTCTGCGCAGGTATGCCTTGAAATTGAACCTTGCTAAATGTGCATTTGGGGTTCCATCTAGGAAGCTCTTGGGGTTTATAGTCAGTTGGAGGGGTATTGATTTATATCCAACAAAGATAAAATCTATCCGAGATTTTCCACCTCCGAAAACTAAGAAAGAGGTCATGAGTTTGCTAGGAAGGTTGAATTACGTGCGAGCCCATATTTAAGCTACTAAAGAAATATGCAGCGATTAAATGGTCGGATGAGTGTCAAGAAGCTTTCAATAAAATCAAATAATATTTGTCAAATCCACCATTGTTGGTCCCGCATGAGCCTGGGAGACCTTTGTTCTTATACCTGACGGTCTTGGAGAATTCTTTTGGTTGTGTCCTCGGACAACATGATGCGTCCGAGAAGAAAGAGCAAGCCATATACTATCTGAGCAAGAAATTTACTGGTTACGAAGCCAAGTATACTCTGCTGGAAAGAACTTGTTGCGCCTTAACTTGGGTTGCTCAAAAGATCATACATTATTTGTTGGCCATACCATATACCTCATAACCCGAATAGATCCTCTAAAGTACATATTCCAAAAATCGATGCCCACGGGAAGGCTAGCCAAATGGTAAATCTTGCTCATAGAGTTCGACATTGTCTATGTCACCCAAACGGTAATGAAAGCCCAAGACTTGGTCGATCATTTAGCTGAGAACCCGGTTGATAATGAATACCAACCTCTAAACAATTATTTCCCAGACGAGGAAGTAAACTCAGTTGAGGTAATCCCGTAAGACATTAAGACTTGGAAAATGTTCTTTGATGGAGCTGTAAATGTGAAGGGTGTTAGGATTGGGGCAATTTTGATTTCGCCCACGGGTCAGCACTATCTGGCTACAGCCCGTCTTCAGTTCTTCAAATGACAGATAATGTTGGAATGTACGAATTCCACCACTGCTTTCTTAGTGACGACTTTGAAAGTGACCGCTTCGACCCATTTCGTGAAGTAATCAATGGCAACCAAGATGGTTCTATGCCAATTTGAGGCTTTCAGCTCGATCGGCCCAATGACATCCATACCCCAAGCAACAAACGGCCAAGGTGCTAACATAGGGTGCAACTCTGAGGGTGGTGCATGAATCAGGTCACCATGTATCTGACATTGATGGCACTTACAGACAAAACTGAAGCAATCATTTTCCATGGTCATCCAGTAATAACCTGCCCGCAGGATTTTCTTTGCAAGGACATATCCGTTCATATGGGGACCGCATACTCCTGAATGCACTTCGTTCATGATCTTTTCAGCTTCTTTAGCATCCATACACCTTAAAATATTCAGATCTGGATTTCTCTTATACAACACTTCTCCGCTTAAGAAGAAACTGCTTGCAAGCCTTCTAATGGTTTTCGTTTGGTTACCATTGGCCTGCTCCGAGTATTCTTTTGTTTTCAAGAACCTTTTAATATCATGATACCATGGCTGGACATCGGGTTCTGCTTTAACCGCGTTGCAATAACCATGTCTTTCTCGGATTTGAATCTCCAATTGGTCAATATGGACGGTGCCCGGATACGGCAGCATTACAACTAAGGTAGCTCGGGCGTCAGCTAACTCATTGTGGAATCAAGGAATATACATGAATTCAACGGATTTGAACCATTTGCTAAGATCTTCCACATGTTGCTTATATGGGATTATCTTGATATCTCGAGTTACCCATTCGCCTTGTGGTTGCCGAATGATCAAATCAGAGTCTCCTATTATTAATAATTCTTCTACATCCATGTCAATTTCCATGTTCATGCCCATGATGCAAGCTTCATATTCAGCAGTGTTATTTGTATGGTATTCCAAAAACTATCATTAGCGATAATGCCGCAAAATCTGAACAGTCACTTGATGACGGAGGTATGCTAACAATTTTAAATTACTCAACGCAATTCTACCCCTTACAGACCCAAAGCCAATGGCACCATTGAAGCAGCAAACAAAAACATCAAGAAGATTCTCAGAAAAATGATTCAAAGTTCTAGGCAATGGCATGCCCCTTTTGGCATACTCTCCGAGAAAAATGACCCTGAAACGGCTGTCAATGCATATGCGGTCAAAAGTTACTAAGTTTAACCCCTTTTGCGATCTTGATACTCTCCGATTGGGATAACGAAGGCTTTCATTCTCGCTACCCAAACACTATCAACTTTTGTAAACCCTTTGAGCCGGATATTCTTCTTTCATCTCCCTCCTTGGAACCAAAGTTCAATGAAAAAAAAATCAAAAGCAAAATCAAAAACAAAACAAAAACCAATTTTTCCTTAAACTACGTTCGACTTCATACTGAAAGGATACATAGGCAGCCTCACTCTGGGTTTCAGTAACACCAAAAAAAAATCCAAATTCCCCTGAAGATGAAACAATGGTTCGATGATGCTTTTGCCTGAAAGGTTACAAAGTTGTAATTCAATTCAAAATCCTTCTACCCAAATCCTGTTCAAGTCCTTCAGATCAATCGGTAAATATGTCCAAATTGAAAGATATCGTTGCTTGGATCTGATACAACCAAATGAGAGAAAAATGAGAGAGTCTTATCGGTGAAAACTCACACGGGCACCATAAGGCGATGGTAAGAAGAGAAACTGAAAATGAGAGAGTCTTGTTAGTGAAAACTCGCAAAGATCACTACAAGGCGGTGGTGAGAAGAAAAATGAGAGAGGTTAGCTAGTGAAAACCCAAAAGGGTACCACTGATTGAAAAGAGAGGATAATTGGTCGCTAACATAGATACAGTCCTGGGCAAGGTTTTTCAATCTCGAGGTATAAGATATGATGGATTTCTGAGAGTTGGACGGTTCGCACAGTTCGGGTATCCAGTCCAAGAGGCATGTCATGATCATTGAAGTCCGCATATACTCCAGATAAGTCCTTCTTTCCTTTCCCCGAAAGGGATACCTCTTATCTAAATTCATTTGTCAATTTCGTTGTTGTTTTTCTTTCAATCCCTTTCGATATAATTCTATTCTAAATTGAGACAAAGAAAGGATGGAAAGACCGTTTATAAGGTTCTCACTTGATACAAGCTAGTACGCAAAAAGCGCCTAATCTCGGCAGGTGCATCAAGTCGACCTCGACTGGCCATGATGGCTGATGTTTAAAATCAAGATTTCACGAAAAGAAAGGAATCAAAGTCAAAATGATGCAAAGGAAATAGAAAGTTAAAAAAGGTTAAGTCTCACATGATTAACCGTCCCGATAAAATTCTTGAAAAAGTTGAGACCTCCGGGAGTTAGAAATGAAAACTCTCCCCAGCAAGCCAGCAAGCAGTTGAGGTCTTCGTCAAAAGGACGGGCCGAGATCAAATGAACTAGATAATCAAGGCCAAAAAACTAACCACCATTTCAAACTGACAAATTGTTCTTTATTCGAAGAAAACAGGAAATAGGTGCACCCCAAAAGCAACCCTGCAAGAAGCAGGGGAAACCAAAATAAATTGCGCAAGGGCTAGAAAGTACTTTCCAGAAACAACTTCAAAAGGGAAGTATCCTCTAAATTCTTTCCCGCATTCACTTATTCTCTGAAAATAAAAGAAAAAAAGAAGAAATGATGTTTAAAATGATTTAAAACTACGATAACATAGGGTCTCTAATCCCTAGCTACATCTCTTCCAACATAGGGTCTCATTCCCTAGTTGAGGCCGACATAACTCGATGCACACATAGGTTCTCCCATTCCTTAGTTGATGAATTTCCTACATAGGGTCCCATTCCCTAGTTGATGCCAGCATAACATGATGAATTTCCAACATAGGGTCTCACTCCCTAGTTGATTTCAGCATAACCTGATGACTTTCCAACGTAGGGTCTCACTCCCTAGTTGATGCGAGCATAACCTGATGATTTTGCAACATAGGGTCTCAGTCCCTAGTTGATGCCAGCATAACCTGATGACTTTCCAACATAGGGTCCCACTCCCTAGTTGATGCCAGCATAACCTGATGACTTTCCAACATAGAGTCCCACTCCCTAGTTGATGCCAGCATAACCTGATGACTTTTCAACATAGGGTCTCACTTTGTACTTGATGTCAGCATAACCTTATGACTTTCCAACATAGGGTCTCACTCCCTAGTTGATGACAGCATAACCTGATGACTTTCCAACATAGGGTCCCACTCCCTAGTTGATGTCAGCATAACCTGATGACTTTCCAACATAGGGTCTCACTCCCTAGTTGATGCCAGCATAACCTCATGACATTCCAACATAGGGTCCCACTCCCTACTTGATGCCAGCATAACCTGGTGACTTTTTAACATAGGGTACCACTCCCTAGTTGATGACAGCATAACCTGATAACTTTCCAACATAGGGTCTCACTCCCTAGTTGATGCCAGCATAATAGATTTGTCAATATGGGCCGAACCGAGTTAGCCCAGCCCAGCCCACGTGGGCTTTAGCAATTGACGGGTTGGGCTGGACTAGCCCACCATTTTGATGGGCCTCATAATGATCAGCCCACCCCAGCCTTATGTGGGCCGCGGGCCCCCACAGGCTGGCCCATAATTTTTTAAAATATAATTTTATATTTTTTCTTTAGGTTATAACCTAAAGAAAAGATGAATATTTTAACGTTAAAAAATATTTATAGGAAACTTTTTGCAAAACTTAATAATTTCTTATACTGTTCCAATATATCACAATAAACACTAAAAAGGTAAAAGACAAGACTATACTTCATTCACTAAAAGTCAAATTCAAAACAAACTATTCAAGAGAACATCCATGACACTTATGTGATATACAACACGTCATTTTCATCAAATACATTTGAATCCGCTTGTAACAAGGTTGTCTTAACATATTCACTTTCATCTACATCTACAATTCATATGAAATATTAATTAGTTAAATATTAAGAATAATTAAATTTTAAAAACTAATAATATTCAAATTCACGTAAAAAAATATTATCAGTTTGAGTTTGGGAAAAGCTGTGCTGCCAATTTCGAGAAGTAACAGTGTTTGGATATTTTTATGATGGATGCAACTTCTGTACTTTGTCAAAACATGTCCACCAATGCTAAATGTTAATTCTGATGCTAAGGTGGTAATAGGAATACTAAGTACATCACGCGTCATCACTAAAAGATCGGGATATTTCTAGAATGGTCCTTCCAATACATGACAACATCCATCTCTTGGAACTTCTCAAGATCAAGCTTTGGTTCCTCTAAGTAAAGATCAATTCTGACTTTCAATCTCTAGAGGCAGTATATGTTCTATATTTCATATATTTTAAATAAAAAAACTAATTACTTGCCGGTCTAGCCCAGCCTCAGTCAAGCCTCCCGGGCCACGAGTTTACTCAGGTCGGGCTTAAAAGCCTCGTTTTTAAATGGGCTCAAAAACCTCTAGCCCAACCCTGCTAAATTATGGGCTGCGTTGGCCTAACGGGCCAAGACCATATTGACTGCTCTACAACATAAACTCCCTACTTGGTGCTAGCATAACCTGATGACCTTCCAACATAGAGTCACACTACTTAGTTGATGTCAGCATAACCTGATGACCTTCCAACATAAGGTCTCACTCCCTAGTTGATGCCAGCATAACCTAATGACCTTCCAACATAGGGTCTCACTCCCTAGTTGATGCCAGCATAACCTGATGACTTTCCAACATAAGGTCTCACTCCCTAGTTGATGCGAGCATAACCTGATGACCTTCAAACATAGGGTCCCACTCCCTAGTTGATACCAGCATAACCTGATGACTTTCCAACATAGTGTCCAACTCTTTAGTTGATGCCAGCAAAACCTGATGACTTTCCAACATAGGATCCCACTCCCTAGTTGAGGCCAGCATAACCTGATGAGTTTCCAACATAGGGTCCAACTCTTTAGTTGATGCCAGCAAAGCCTGATGACTTTCCAACATAAGATCACACTCCCAGTTGATGCCAGCATAACCTGATGACTTTTCAACATAGGGTCCCACTCCCCAGTTGATGCCAGCATAATCTGATGACTTTCCAACATAGATTCCCACTGCATAGTTGATGCCAGCATAACCTGATGACGTTCCAACATAGGGTCCCTAGTTGATCCCTAGTTGATGCCAGCATAACCTAATGATTTTCCAACATGGGGTCCCACTCCCTAGTTGATGCCAGCATAACCTGGTGACTTTCTAACATGGGGTCCCACTCCCTAGTTGATGCCAGCATAACCTGATGACTTTCCAACATAAGGTCTCACTCATTAGTGGATGCCAGTATAACCTGGTGACCTTCCAACTTAGGGTCTGGCTCCCTAGTTGATGCCAGCATAACCTGATGACCTTCCAACATAGGGTCACACTCCCTAGTTGATGCCAGCATAACCTGGTGACAATTTCCAACATAGGATCCCACTCCCTAGTTGATGCCAGCATAACCTGATAATTTTTCCAACATAGGGTCCCACTCCCTAGTTGATACCAGCATAACCTTGTGACATTCCCAACATAGGTTCTCCAATCCCTAGTTGAATTTATATTTACACATAGGGTCTCCAATCCCTAGTCCACATTTACTACGGGTACACCATTCCCGCCCTTTTATTGCTTTCAATAATCAAGTAGTATAGAATTTTGTTACAATAACTCAAGAAATTTTCCTAATGAAAACTAGGGCAGAAAATTTCGTTCGTTTGTTTTGATCCCTGAGCAGGTTATACCTTAAGGAACTGGGTTCGAGACGACCAAAAGAAGAAGTCTCAATCCATAATAAAGGAAAAGAAGAAAAGAAAAGTTCGACAAAGTACAGAAGCGGAGAAGATGTGGACTGCTCAAGACGAGATTGAAGTCACAAGCTTTGCATACCCCATCTTGATCCGGAAAAGATGAAGAAGATTGAACCATATCAGAGTCTGCATAAAGAACTAGCCAAGACTCAAGATCAAGTTGTGATGACCAGACCGGTCGTTTCAGGAATTTAAGCTCCGTTAGATGGTGTAAAGTCATAAACATCTTCACGTTGTGTATATCGACCTGTGTGCGTGGTTAGATTCAGTTACCAGGTAATTCGGAGTCGAATTGGGAGAAAACTTTTAGTTTTGGAAGCTTAAGTTATGAAAGTTGACCGGAGGTTTGACTTTTGTCAAAATGGTCTCGGAATGAGTTTTTTTTAATGTCAACGGCTTCGTCTGATGATTTTGGACTTAGGCACGCGTCCGAAATTGGTTTTGGAGGTCCGTAGAATGATTTGAGGTAATTTGGCGAGAGTTAGAATTTCGGCGATTTCAGTCACTAGGTGAAATTTTGATATCGGGCTCGGAATGGAATTCCGAAAGTTGTAATAGGTTCGTAATGTCATTTGTGCGTGTGTGCAAAATTTCAGGTCATTCGGACGTGGTTTGGCAAGTTTCGGCATCGTTGGCGTATTTTGGAAGTTTAGAAATTCTTAGGCTTGAATCCGAGGTTGATTCGATGTTTTGGTGTTGTTTTGGGTTTTGCGAAGGTTCGAATAAGTTTGGGTTTTGCGAAGGTTCGAATAAGGTTTGAATTTTTGGTTGAGGTTCCGAGGAGCTCAGGTGAGTTTCGGATAGGTATGGGTTGTGTTGCGCTCGTTTTTTATGTTTCGCGTCATTTCTTCAAGCATAATTGGTACCAAATTAAGAAAATGAGCTCCAATTTCTATTTTTATTGAAGCATTAGATCTGTATCATAATTATGGAGCTATATAAAAAGAATCATCGAATTTGGACATCGTATGAGGAAGTTATGCTCATTTTAGTGCCGGAGAAGAGAGCTGGTGATGGTGTTTTGCAGGTGCAAAGTTGGGTCCGCAACCGCGGAGCCGCAGGTGCGAAAATGGCCCGCAAGTGCGGAATTGACAGCTGGAAATGCGCAGTTGCGGGTATTTTGGTCGCACCTGCAAAAATCCCTGAGTATAGAAAAATCATACCGCGTCATTTTAATATTTTGAGCATATCTTGAGTCCTAGAGCTCCGATTGAGATGATTTTTGCGACGTTCTTCTCGTCTTTTCATCGGGGTCAGTATCTAAGTATTATTTTTTCATTTTAATATTATTACAGAAGTTAATTGCTTGAATTAATCCATGTTTTGATTGGGGAATTGGCGTTTTTATCGAAAACTTTTCTAAAAAGAATAATTGGGTTTGAACATCGATATGGCATCGGAATTTGATGAAATTAGTATGGTTGGACTCATAATTGAATGGGTTTTCAGAATTTATAAATTTTGTCGGGTTCCGAGGTGCGTGCCCGGGGGTCGATTTTTATATTTTTGTAAAGATTGAAACTTTATTATCCGGAATAGTCCCTTACAAGTTTATGTGTATTTTGAAGTTGTTTTAGAGTGATTTTGAGCGGTCCGAAGGTCTTTTCACTTGAGAAGTCCATTTTAGAGTACCGGGTAGTCGCCGTCAAGGTAAGTATCTTGCCTAACCTTGTGTGGGAACTATCCCTTAGGATTGAGTCTTCTATGTTTATTTTAGTCTGCGTATGCGAGGTGACGACTGTGTACTCGAACTTATTTGCAAATAGATTGCCCGTTAGGGAGTTTTGGGTCTTATGTTCCCCGTATATGAATTGAACTTGTTATATCTAAATTCCTGATTCCTAATCTCATCTCCTCCTATTCAAGTTAGAAGTACTTGCCTAGCATTCCTTGTTTCTTATATAATCTTAATTGACTTAAATGAAGACTTTGTTTTTCCTACCGTTATGCTATGTCTTCCTTCATATGCTCCCTAATTACTGAGCATTGTTCAAAGTGAGTTTATTCGGTGAAGCTAATTGTCTAAGTGATATTGATTATAGCTGATTTTCCTTGTCGGGATGATTTGGTTTCTTGGTTGCGAACTCGAATGTATAGAATGGTTGCTATATTTGTCTTGTTTTCCCCTCGTTATGTTGTTCTCTCTCTTTGAGTTTGACATTCCTCTCAGTGGCTACTTCTTATGAGCGAGTTGTTACCATTTTTGTAACTTAAGTCTTTGTATTGATTTTCTCATCGCACTTTATATTCGTCCTTGTTTGCTTTCGCGCTGGTTGTGGCAATATATGTTGTCTCTGTCGCATTCTGGTTGTTTTCCTCAGTGGATTCATTGCATATTTAAATTGGGACTACAGACATAGATCCGGGAGCTTTCCCCCTGTACTGCATCACATATTTAAATTGGGACTACGGACAAAGATCCGGGAGCTTTCCCCATGTACTGCATCGCATATTTAAATTTGAACTACGGACAGAGATCCGGGAGATTTCCCCCTGTACTGCATTGCATATTTAAATTGGGACTACGGACAGAGAACCGGGAGCTTTCCCCCTGTACTGCATCACATTTTTAAATTTGGACTACGGACAGAGATCCGGGAGCTTTCCCCCTGTACTGCATCGCATATTTAAATTGGGACTACGGATAGAGATCCGGGAGCTTTCCCCCTGTACTGCATCGCATATTTAAATTGAGACTACAGACAGAGATCTGGGAGCTTTCCCCATGTACTGCATCGTATATTTAAATTGGGACTACGAACAGAGATCCGGAAGCTTTCCCCCTGTACTGCATTGCATGACAAATTCTGAGTGGCGGACTGAGTTCCGGTAGTTTTATGATTGAGGAGATTTGGATCGAAAGACATAAATATATATATTGAAAAGTATAGCTGAAAAGCAATTATCTCCAGGAAAAGTTATGTCTAAAGGACTTCTTTTCGAAAGTATATTTGAAAAACATTTGTCTTGCAGAATGATGATATTTGAAAGAGCAGTACTTGGGAAAATATATTTTGAACATCACGTGTTTTGATGATATTTGAAAGAGCAGTACTTGGGAAAATATATTTTGAACATCACGTGTTTTGATGATATTTGAAAGAGCAGTACTTGGGAAAATATATTTTGAACATCACGTGTTTTGATGATATTTGAAAGAGCAGTACTTGGGAAAATATATTTTGAACATCACGTGTTTTGATGATATTTGAAAGAGCAGTACTTGGGAAAATATATTTTGAACATCACGTGTTTTGATGATATTTGAAAGAGCAGTACTTGGGAAAATATATTTTGAACATCACGTGTTTTGATGATATTTGAAAGAGCAGTACTTGGGAAAATATATTTTGAACATCACGTATTTTGATGATATTTGAAAGAGCAGTACTTGGGAAAATATATTTTGAACATCACGTATTTTGATGATATCTGAAAGAACAGTACTTGGAAATATATATTTTGAACATCACGTGTTTTGAGGATATTTGAAAGAACAGTACTTGAGAAAATATATTTTGAACATCACGTATATTGGTGATACTTGAAAGAGCAGTATTTGGGAAAGTGTATTTGAACACCCCGTATTTGAAGAGACTATGTTATACAGATTTCTCTTTATAAAAATATATAAATATACATTCAGAGAAAGTATGTTTCAAAGAAGAAATTTCTCTATTCCGAAATGATTATCTCTTTAAAGTTTTCAAAATGAACTCACAATTTAAAGGTTTTCACTCGAAGGTTTGACCAGTTTTATTGAGTTATTGGCTAAGGCATGACGTGAATAAATTGATGCAGTGTTGAGTTGCTAGTATTTTTATTGGGTTGAATTTCCCGCCATTTGGATTGCATTCGTTCCATTCTCTTTGTGTATTTCTATTTTGTTGTCCGTTGATCGGGATTATTGAATTTCCTTCCGTATTATTTGATCGTATCGTTAATTACTTTGAGAAATCGTTAGATAAAGATTTTGTTTCAATCGTTTATACATCTATGCCTTTTTACTTATTAGACCAGTGGTGTCTTGACTATTCTTCGTCACTATTTCACCGAGGTTAGTCTTGATACTTACTAGGCACCGCTGTGGTGTGCTCATACTACAATTCTGCACATTTTTGTGTGCAGCTTCAGGTTATGGTTGTTAGTAGCTGTGCAGATCATTGCTGAAGAGACTCAAGGTAACCTGCTGCTGCGTTCGCAGGCTTCAGAGTCACATTCCTATTTTATTTCTATTCAACTGTACTTACTTATTCCTAGACAGTTGTACTTAGATTTGATAGAAAGATTTCGTAGAGCTTATGACTTATATATACCGGGTTTTGGGAAGTTGTAAACTCTGTCAAGAATTCTATTTCGAATTTTTTTTTAAATGTTGTTGTTCAGTAGAAATGTTAGTCTTACCTAGTCCCTAAGACTAGGTGCCATCACAATACCCAACGGAGGGAAATTTGGGTCGTGACACAAGCTCCGAAAAATTCACAGATAGGAATCTTGTAACTTGTAGTTGATAGGCTTAGTTAGTTTTCTTCATTTTGACTTTGGTGTAATAAGGAGTTCAATAGCAGCAACAACAATGCAATCACATATTTCCGGTAGTCCCAGCTACCAAAAACTTCTAGAACTACACTGACCTGATTCCTTTATAGACAAGGATATGTAGGCAACTTTTGAAGCAAGATTCGGTCAAACTTTTTCAAAATTCTTCGCATGGAGTATCAAAACGGGTAAAATTTGTTCGTGACTGCTCACTTTGTCTTTGCCCGAAAACTCTTCGTGTTTCCAGGCAAAGAGGGGCAGCTGTAAGCATGTAATTTTTACCTTATAAAAAATATTCCTACAAAATTAATAAATAAATTAGTCCTATTTATTTTAGATTTTCTAAGGATTTTTTGGTAATTATCAAACATTATTTGCATTTAGTTGCATTTTTCATTTTTAAAGTAATGAAAACTAACAAAAAATATTTAAATCTTGATCATGTTGCATTATTAGGTTGTTAATTTACTTTAATACCTAATTATTTAATTTGATTATTTCATTTAAAGAAAAATACAAAAAATGTTTATGTTTGACATTTTTAGTTTCATTGTTAAAACTAGTAATTTTTCTTTTTAAAACTAAAGATGGACCAATTGTGAAAACAATACAAATATATAATTAGTGTAATTTTATAATTTGAGATAATTTAGTGCTTAATTTTGGATTTAATTAAAATTAGTAGGATTTAAAATAAATTAAACAAAAGGGATTTAATTAGCCTAAAACCGGATTGGGCTAAGTCTTTAAAACCAAGCTCATTCCCAAAATTTAATTCAAAATGCCCAAGCCCAATCCCTAAACCGGTCCAGCTCCCCCACTTAATTAAATGGTGTCGTTTAAGTGCCAGGCAATCCTGGCTGTTGATCTTCAATAGATCCAACGGTCCGTCGTTTAAGTGCCAGGCAATCCTGGCTGTTGATCTTCAATAGATCCAACGGTCCAGAACTGGCCTGGCACTTGGTATATATATGTCCAAACTCTCTTACCCCCTCATTTCACAGTCCCCCCTTCTTACATCTCTCTCTCTCTCATCCGCCCTAACACCCCTGTCCAAACCCTAGCCGCCCTAATATCCTCCCCACGCTGTCGCTGGAAATCGTCTAAGGCAGCGGCAAAACCTAAAACCACCCCATTCTCTCCCCTACTCTTCCTAAACCTCACTTCACTAATCTCACCCAAAAAAAAAACCCAATAAAAACCAATAGATCCTACACCTAAAAGAGCCCGAAACCCTAGCTCTACCCTAGCTCTGCCCTAGCGCCGGCACCGAAAACCGCCTATGACGGCGGTGGACCTCCAAAACCCCTCAAACTCATACCATACACTCTCGTCACTTCCCTGAACCTCACCCTACCAACCAAACCCCCAAAAATCCCACCAAAAATCCTAGATCTTAGATCTAGGGTCTTCGAAACCCTAAAATCTACCTAGCCCGTCCAAAAATCCTCCTGTCAAGATCTCCCATCAAGGATCTCAGATCCCAGATAGGAGTCTTGGTATGAGGGTTTTTTCATGACTAGATCTTTCTTTTTTTAACAGTTCTTTGATATATTTTCTCCTATTTTCTATTTTTTTTCTTAATTTTATATTATTGCGTGTTTTATTGTTATATTTTATGTTGTTACTGTTTTTATTATTGTATGTTATTTTAAATTAGATAATTAATTAAAAAAATTAATTAGGAAAAAGTAAATAAACAGTGTTAGATTAATTTATTTTTTCCTTTTCTGCTTTCTGTTTTGCATTTATTTTTATTATCATTATATGTTTTATCTTCATTAATTTTGCATTTATTTTTTTAGTATTACTATATTGTTTGTTTATTTTGTTAGATTAATTGTTGTTATTATTAATTACTATTTTATTTAAGTATTTGCCTAAGAGCTAGGCCTCACTGAGTTGACCCGTCCAATTTGGCTCATAAATTGGGCATGTCTGAATAGACAGGCCCATAGCTTTGTTAAAAGCTTAAGAGCCCAAAGTCTTTACGCAAAAGTCACCTGACTCAGACCTAGAACCAATCTGGTTCTGATGAAAATCCAAGGCCCTTAAGGGTTAATTTTGGAAATTTTAATTCTGAAATCTTTCAGAAAAGGTTAGAACCTTCTAGAATAAGGGACAAGTTTCCCAATGCTGAGTAGGAAAAATAGGAATAAGATCCAAAAATATCCAGAAATCGGACACTTGTCCATTGTCTGAGATAAGGAAGGTATTAGAAATTGGACACCTGTCCATTTCTGTTAAGAAAGATGTCTTTTCCCTAATTTTTTGGGAAATTCTGGCAGATTCTTTTGTACCCTAATTCTTATCCTTTTTCACTCCCTCACTCTATAAATACACTCCTCATTTTTTATTAGACATACACATTGAAATAGCTACACACACATTTTACAAACACATATAGATATGCAGATCTGAATATAGCTATGCACATCTGAATGCACTTACATACAAAAACACACAAAAGTTTTCTACATTGCCTTAAGATTTTTCTCTCTTTCAAAAGAAAAACTTCTGAAAATCAACCTTGATCTTTCAGAATCAAAAATACATTCCTTTCCTAGTTTTAAAATCTGGTCGTCTTTCTTAATCTACTGGGAGTTCTCGGGTATTCCTGCTTGATTTCCTGTTGCTGCTTTACTCAAGTTTCATATACTTATTTTCTTTTATCAGTTTGATTGTTAGTTGCTATCAAGGTACTCTCTTGATAAATGTAAAGTTTAATTTTTGTTTTATCATGATTCTGACTTGATGGTTATCAAATCTTCATTTCTTTGAATATTGCACAAATCATGTTGGCTAAAGTTGTTTGTTTGGGAGTTATGTATGAATTCATGTAGGAGTAATTATTTACACTATTTAGGAAGTTCAAGTTATATTAGCTTTATATTAAAGTATTCTGGTAAACTGCAAAGATCTGTTTAAAACTACATATATTCATGAAAATATATACGTAGTAGAAACAAATTTTGTTTTATTAAAGCTTTATATATTCTGTTTACTATATTTTCTTATGCGATGAATTAGTTTAATATATTAGTCTCTTTACTATATTTTTTTAAATAATTAAATATAGTAATTCAAATTTTATTAATTTTGGGTCATGAAAACTGGGCTTTTATGAGCCAACTGAGTAGCAGGCCCTAATACAGTTTCAGGCCCAAACCAATTGGGTCCATGGAACTATATCTTAGGTTTCAGTTATTAAATTAAGCAAATAATTTGATTTAAAACAATCACTTTAAATTCTTAAATGCAAATGAGTTTTAAACGTATCACTTTAACACAAGTTAATATAATAAATAGATGATTTAGGAAATCAGTAGGAAAATTATCCAAATTTAACTAAAATTTTAATTTATTTTATTCACGTCCCAAACCCTTCTTAGTTTTCTGTTATAAAAGATAAACAAAATATAGGAAAACTTTATAATTGTTGTTACAAATGTAGTCTCAAACTCATTCAAACAAATATTAATTGGGCCAGAGTTACTTGGACTCATTATAACCAGGCCCAAATCCTCTTTTGATTAATTTCATTCAGCTGTTAATAAAAATATGCATTTGGGCCAGAGTCAATAAAAATATGCATTTGAAATTTTAACTATAATTTGATACTTTTCTTGTGGATTTGATCCCTTTAGCCTTTATTGATTATGTTGTATTACGTGTGGCTAGATTCGGGATGTTTGGAGGCCGAATCGAGAGGCAAGGGCATTACGAAGCAGGAATTTGCACGGATTGAGGTAAGTAACAGTTGTAAATTGTGTCCTGAGGGTATGAAACCCTGGGTTTTTGTGTCATGTGACTATTTGGAGGTGACGCACATGCTAGGTGACGGGCGTGCACCGGTGGAGATTGTGGCTTGGTCTGTCCCGTAAAAATTGTAAAGTTGAACAACCTGTTGTTAGTTATATTCTCCCTATGTGTTATAGAAAGATTGACTATAAATCATGTTAGATACCATGTTTAGGCTTTATGTCGGTATTGTTGGGACCCTTAGAGATCATTTCTTGCTATCATCTCACTGTCTTCGTTGATATTTCGTACTCAGTCATGTACATGCATTCTTACATCATACCTCAATCTCTGTAATTCTATTAGATGCTCAAACTCAGTGACACCCTAATGTTTGGAGGCTTTTCTTTCCGCATTTCTATATTGAGTTCAACTCTTGGTTCTTTTATGAATTCTGTTACATAAAAATTTTGTTTGGCATATCTTTGAATAAATTGTCAGGAAGCTTCAAACCAAAGCAAATGGGAAGCTTGTACACTATGAAACTTCATAGAAGTAATATTACTCAGTGAGATCAATCCAGAATATACCATAAAAGCACTGATAAGTCAGCTTAAGCAAATAATAGGAGACAATGAAGCTACGGAATAATTAGTACCTTTAACAAAGAGGAAACAATGTCTTACAAGTAGCAATTAGGAAGGGGAATACAAGTAAAGAATGTAACAGTTAAGGCAGGGAAAAAGACAACATGAAAAGAACGGAAAGGAAATAGGAAAAACAGATAACTTGGCGGCGCATAAATACTAGACACCTCACATATACGCCACTCACATGAATTTCATATAGCAAATAGGTCGAGGGTTCCTTATCCCTCAAGTCAAAGTTAGACACAATAATTACCTTGCTTCATAGGACATTCAATGCTCAATTACCGTTTTTCCTCTAGAATACACCTCCATAACCACTCGTATATAGCCACAATTAACTCAATAACATCAAATATTGCTAAAGGAATCAATTACAATGCATAAATTTTGATTTCCCAAACTTTTCCCCAAAAAGTCAAATATCGACCCCGAGCCCGCTTGGTCAAAACTCGAGGTTCAGATCAAAAATCATTCACCCATTCAGTCCCGAGCCCGATTATGCAATTAGTTTTGAAATCCAACCTTAATTTGAGGTCTAAATCCCAATTTTCCAAAAATTCCTAATTCTATCCAAACCCCCAATTTCTACCATGGAAATCCTAGATTTTAGGTTGAAAATCCATGAAATGTGATGGGTAATTAAAAGAAAGTGATTTAGGATCACTTACCAAAGCTTTGGGGAAGAAATGGTCTTGGAATAATCGCCTCTAGGGTTCTAGGATTTAAAAATTTGGTAAATGAATCAAAAATCTTGTCTACGTCTTATTTCATCAGCTGCAAATGTCGCATTTGCGACCTGGGCTTCGCATTAAATGCGAGAAAAGCTTCGCAAATGCGAAACTCTCACATTTCTGTTTCCCTCGTAAATGTGAACAAATCGGAAATCGTAAGATTGCAAATGCAACACATTTCTTCGCAAATGCGAAGAATCCCTTCCTCATTCCTCATCGTAAATGCGAGACTATCATCGCAAATGAAATTACTAGCCTTCCGCAAATGCGACCTTATTATCAAAAATGCGAACCTAGGCTGACCTAGGCATACTTTGCAATTTCGAATAAATGGTTCGCAAATGCAAACCTGATAGAAGATGGGGATGTTGGAAAATGCGAACACTGATCTCGCAATTGCGAGATCAGAGGCCAATTCCCAAAAATGCGAACACAAGCAAATTTTCGTAGTCTAAATCACTTTGTAGCCTATTCGAAACTTACCCGAGCCATCAGAGCTCCAAACCAAACATACACACAAGTCTAAAAGTATCATATGAACATGCTCGTGCGATCAAATCGCCAAAATAACACCTAGAACTACGAATTGAACACCAAATTGAATGAAATTTTCAAGAAAACTTTGAAATTCCTATTTCCACAACCAGACGTCCGAATCACGTCAAATCAACTCCGGGTTTTATAAAATTTCAGCAACAAGTCATAAATATGGTATTGGACCTACACCAGTTTCCGAAACCAAAATACAGACCTGTTATCCAAAATATCAAACTTTGGTCAAACACTTCAATTTCATTAAGCTTTCAACTTTCAAATTTCGACATAGTCTGATATCTCGGGCTAAGGGCTTTCGATTTCGATTTCGGGCATACGCCCAAGTCCTAAATCATGATACGGACCCACCGGAATCGTCAAAATACGAATCCGGTCCGTTTACCAAAAATGTTGACCGAAGTCAACTCAAATGAAGTTTTTAGACAAAATTTCTTATTTTGATCAATTTTTAACATAAAAGCTTTTCGGAAAGATGTCTGGATCGTGCACGTAAATCGAGAAAGGCTAAAACATGACTTTTAAAGATTTCAGATTACAGAATTAGGTTTAAATCATAAGATGACCTATCAGGTCATCACATTAAATATTTTAATTTTAGACTTTTTATTTCATCCATAAACATCTAATAATTTAATGTAAAACTTTATGATCCGAAGAGTTTAAGCTCCTGTTTGGTCATAAAATTTGGAAGTTTTTTTTCCAAATTTTATTTCAAATAGTTGTTTGTTCATAGATTTTAACCAGTTTTTGGAAGATTTTGAAAACAAAATCTTCAAATCCCAAAAACAGCTCTAAAATAGTTTCTGAATATTTTTACTCACAAAACTTTAAATTATTTTCAAGTAAAATGTATGTCTAAACATGTTGACTCACATAAAGTCTCAGGCTCAATCAGACAAAAGGTAGCCCACAGTTGTAACTTGTAGTTTTCTGTTCTGTGTATATTGTTCCCATTATTTTCTCATTTACACTTGTACATATATATAGACCGGTGATTCAATAAAGAAATTAGTCAATTATTTTGGCCGACTCACTTCACTACTCTTCTTCTTCTCTCAACCCTTCTAGGGTTTTCTTTTCTTTACTTCTGTCACAACTAGCCAATCTGCAAAATGACTTGGTATCAGAGGTTAGTTGGGAAGTTCAATTTTTTGCAACATATTAGGCCTGATATTTCTTTCTCAGTGCAACATCTAAGTCAATTTCTCTGAAAACCTCAAGTACCTCATATGTTAGCTGCCATGCGTGTCCTCGGATATTTGCTTAATAATCCAGCCCAAAGAGTGCTTCTCTCGAGTAATTCTGATATGTCTACTAGCCTATTTTAACTTTGACTGGGCAGCTTGTGTTATTTCTCTCTAAGTCTGTCGCTGTTATTATGTTACACTTGGTGGAAATACAATTTTTTGTATCAACCAACTCCTACCTGTCACGTCCCAAACTACCCCCTAGACGTGACTGGCACCTAGCTTATACTGCCTGCTACGCGAACCAATTCATTTACTCTTAACCTATTATACAAGTATTGAGAGGAACACGTACTAGCCCAAAAAAAACACTAAATATTATTAAATACGAAATGGTTATTCGACTAAACTCATAATTTATTTATAATCTAAAGAGCACTCAAATACTAAATCTCTAACCCAAGTTACATACTAAAAATGTGGAGCATCTAATGGAGTAATTGAAGTTTAAGTGACGGGCATGCAAACCCGAAATAAATAATAGACATAATATAGGTAGAGCAGAAACAACAGCCCCCACGGATAATGCGGCGGCTCACCTCAGCAATAGGATCCACTCAGCGAACTCGTCAGCCACTAGCTCTATCTCCCGCAACGGTATCTGCATAGAGTTGCATGTAAGAAGTGAGTTATACGTAAATATAACCCAGTAAGATCCTCGAACCACCACTTTAAATACCTCTGGAACAAGTGTTAGAAAATACAAACACACAACAATATGAATGATATAGTAAATACGATAACTATACAATAACTCAATATATGTGTATCACCAGTGTTCTTAAGAATTAACCAACAAGAGCACCCACTAAGGACTTATCATAATTGCAGTGAAAGAAA